>JAAAKG020163415.1:0-28821 GCA_010014905.2 Druon quercuslanigerum
CTCTTTGCTTTCAATTTAGCCAACAAATAATTTTTTATGCAAATTCAACGAAAAATGAATACATGCAAAAAAAATTGATTAATGATGGTACTTACGCCTCGCAGTATGGCATTTTGTTGAAACCTTTGTATGTGCGCATGTTGAGGGTCATGCCACATCCTTGGCACTTGAAGCATTGTTTGTGCCATGTCTGAAAAAAAGAGTTAAATTAATTATCATTATATCAAATACGTCAAAGCCCCAAATACTGCCAAAACGGGGGAAATGGGGTGATTCGCCAGGAAAATAGGCGAAAAATAGGGGAATATAATTTTTTTGAAATAATTGAATTCAATATAAAAAATATAATATTTCAACTCGAAATACATTGAATTTCAAGAAAATAGTTGAATTTTCAACCAAAAAACTAAATAGGTAAGTTTTCAAGCAAGACGAATTTTTAACAAAATAATTGAATTTTCAACCAAATCGTCGAATCTTCGAAGAAACAAGATTACACTTTCAATAAGAAACATTTGCTTTTCACCAAATAACTGAATCATCGACACAAAAGCTGGAATTTTCTTAGAAGGAAGTTGAAGGATGTATTTTCAAACCAAAAATAGGGTTTTTTTAGAAGAAAATTTAATTTTCCATTCAAAAGGACGAACTTTCTAACTAAAAAAATGAATTTTCAACAAACTTAATTTTCGATCAAAAAAGACGAATCTAACAAAATAATTAAATTTTCCAACAAAGATGTGAATTTTAAATTAAAATGATGAATGTTAGTCCAGAAAAAATACATTTTCAACATAGGAATTCATTCTTCAATCAATAAGTGGAATTTTTAATCGAAATTCAAATTTTGAACCAAAAAGTACATTTTTAACGAAGTCCTGACATTTTCTATCAAAATAATAAATTTTTTTAACAAAACAGCTAAATTTTGAGGCCAAAAAGATATTTTTTTTACAAAACCGTCGAATTTTCAACTGAAAAATTTGAATTTTCAACAAAAACTGTTAGTTTTTAATCAAAGAATTAAATTTTAGAGTAAACACGATCGCTTTTCAACCAAAAATAATGAAATAGTAAAATATGCCAGAGATCAATCCTTAACTAATACAATGTATTTTTAACAAATCAAGTTTAATTTTTAACCAAGTATTTGAATTTTCAACCAAATAAATATATTTTCAACTAACCAAATAGTTCAATTTTCAACTAAAAATGAAATATTATATCTTCAGTTAAAAAGTTTAATTATAAAAAAAAAAATTTGAACAAAATAGTTCAATTTTCACCATTAAGATGAATATTTAACAAAGTAATTCAAGTTACATCCACGTACTTTACATTCAAACCAAAAAAGAGGAATTCTCAATGAAGGAATTAGAAAAATTCTTTTTTCAACAAAATAGTAAAATCTTCAAGCCATAAAGAGATTTTTTAATAAAGCAATATCTTTCAACCAAATAGTTGGATTGTATACAAAAAAAAAGATGAATACGCAACGAAAAATGCAATCGTTTAATAACTAATTGAAGACGATAAGTTTTCAGACAAAAATGGAATTGTTACATTTTCAGTTAAAAAAGTAATTTTCAACCAAAACAATTAATTTTCTACCAAAAAGACGAATTTTCAATAAAGTGTGTAATTAAAAAAAAATAGTTGCATTTTTAACGAATTAGATGAATTTTCAGTGAAAATGATAAATCTTCAATAACGAAAAATTAATTTTTGACAAAGGAGTTGATTTTTAATCAAGTAGTTAAATTTTCAATAAAAAAAGATGAATTCTTAAAGAAAAAATTACTATTTGATATTTTATTCTAAAAATATTTTACTTTTACATCAAAAAAGTTGAATTTATAAAAAAAAAACGATTTTTCAACGAAAAATTTAATATTAGATATATACAATTTCAGCAAAAAAAAAAAAAAGATTTTACTTCTAAATCAAAAACAGTTGAATTTAAAAAAGGAAAACGAATTTTTAACCAAACAGTATAATCCCCAGCCAAAACAGATAACTCTTTAACAAAATCGTTTTATTTTCAACCAAATAATTCAATTTCCAACTAAACAATAGATTTTGTATTTTAAAGAGATGAATTCTCAACCAAAAATATAAGATTAGACTTTTCAATTAAAAAGTATGAAATTTAACGGAAATAAACGGAATGAACGAGAAAATGTGACTAAGGGTGAAATTTCATTAAAACAGGGTAAAATAGAGGATTTCCTCAAAAGGAGGGGAAATAGTATGAAGTCTGATATTATCCTTAATTTATATTACATGTAATTCATTTTTTTAAACTGAGATTTAGAAAGATTATAAAAAACATCAGATAAATTGACAAGTAACTTAGCGATTTAATAAAGATTTATACTAAAAGGCGAAAATGTGTCATCGGCTTGCAAATTTTATCTCGATTAGTTTCATCATCGGAAACTAGATAGAAAACGAGTCACACCACCAATTCGTCACAGGCAAAACCATGAGTCAAGAGATGGTCAAGAGATATGTGGATCATTTGAAAATACTAAGAACGACAATTATGATCTGAATTCATTCATATTCGACCTCAAGTTACCACGCTTGTATAAACTTCACAATAGACCTGGGACCGGAAGTATGTTGCGACATCTGGCAACTTTCGACTCGAAAGTAAAATTTGCTCTGACAATTTCACCAAGCGAGCAACACGTCTAAGTAATTTCATAAGATTCTTAAATAGCACATTTTTTCCATAATATTCACTAGAATGTCTAGGTTTTTGATATAAAATCGCTCACTACCAGGGTTTTTACAAAATCCCAATTTCAACATTCCTGGACTTTATCCTCAAGTGCTTTTTCTTTATATTTTGAATACTGAGAAAAATGGATTATACCGTTTATGATCTTGGATTTTTAAATCTGGAAGAGCAATGTATAGATATTAAACCGTGAAATGTAGATATTATGTTTTATAATCCAGGCCTTGAAAAAATAACTTCCAGATAGTACGGCTTTATATTTATAGATTGCTGTTCATAATTTTATAATCCAAGATCAGCGGCCTAATCGATTTTACTTAGTGAGAAATTGTCACCCAAAAGAAACTTTCATTTTTAGCACCTATTAAAAAAAAAGATGAATTTATTCCATTGGGCCCGAAAACTGACTCTAATCCTTATGAAAATCTTCGAATTTTAATTTTCAACCAATTAAAATTCTTTGTATATTTGATGCTTTTGTATTTTAATGTAAGACAATTTGGATGAATCCAAAAATTAATTCCGTGGTATTGAATTCTTCCTTTATTTTGAATATTTAAAAAATATAATTTTACCAGGATGGCCGTTTTAATCGAGAAGAAAATTCCCGGTTGTTTTCCCGGTTCCCTCAAATTTTTCACGGTCATTGAAAATAAAAAATTCGAGCTTTTAATGCAAAAACATTTTTTCATTTAAAGTAATAAAAAGTGAACTGCAAATTGAAGCATTCAAAATGGAACTCCTTTGCATGTGAAACTATTAAGATTGAAGCTCTAATTTTTTTAATTTAAACGCTCAATAATGTACACGTATAAAATAGAAGCTTTTAACACCATCTACGTTATTTTATAATTTTCAATGTATAGTTATATTTTTTAAATTATATCATTTTAAGAAATTTCAAGTGAGAAACATTAAAAAATAAACGTTTTTATTTTTTTAACTTAGCACTTCTTAAATTAAAAATTAAATTATGTTAAAGTAGTCTCTAATTAATAATTATTAAATTGCTATTTATATAACAATACTTAAAACATTAACTTATAACTAGATATCTGAAAGATGGAAAACATAAGAATTGCAACGTCCGAAGTTTTAATTTTAGCAATCCGAAATTTTAACGACATTCAAAGCTTTCTATGTTCAAACAATTTAACTTAACTTTTTAGTTTTAAAAATATTTAAGAGTAAAACAATATTTTAGTTCAATTTGAAATTGAACAAAAGCGTTTAGGTATGAATCTATTAATTTGAAATTATTTTAGATTGGAAAAAGTTTATAAAATTTCTATCAGACGTTTACATTTGTTTAACTAATGTACTAAGGCTTTCGAATTGAAACAGTTCCATTTTTAACGTTCGAATCTGTACATTGTTTAATTTTGGAAAGATTCAGAATTCCCTGGCATTATCAATTATTGTTCCAAATTCAATACGTTTTTAATTTATAATGGTTTATGCTCTCAAGACTGCATTTTTAAATTCATTACATTGAAAATGTACGCATCAACATAAATACTTAAAATGGAACATTTTTAAAGTAAAAGATGAACGAATTACACATTGTAAACTGAAGGATTTTATAATTGAAAATATACTAACAATTGAAGTTAAAATAAAACATTTTAAATCGTAGTTATCTTTAATGTAGCGTTAGATTATCTGTTATGAAATTTGTGATATTTCAAGTGATTGAAAAGATTTATCTTCTAAAACTTTGTCCGATTCCCGTCAAAAAACAAATTCACTGTCATTTACGGATTCTATTTTTGGTTAAAGTTCTGAACGTTCAAATGAACGAAATTTTTGACATAATATCATAATAATTTATTAATGAAAAAGAATTATAATGTATAATTCAAACTGCAGTTGGAACAATATTTATGGGTAACATAGAAATGTCGAAAAACTTTAGGTACATGATTTTTTCTGGTCTAAAAAAATTCCCCCTTTCCCGGTGCAGCGGTAACTCTAAATATCCAATTTTCCGAGCAATTTTCACTACTTAAAATTTCTATTAAGATAAGCTTTTTATTCTTGAAAAAATGTACTTTAAATTCAAAATTTTTTCATTTATGGCTGAATCAAAATTTTATATTCAAAATAAAATACATTGAAAATAAAATAGTACAGTAATTTTTTTAAAGATTTACGATTTAAAGCATTTGAATTGGAAGATTCTAATTAGATTAGTCTAAATTTGAAAGCCCTCGAAATTCAAAACACAAAATTTTTTAAATTTTCACTTGTGACATTTTTTTATTTGGTCGGATTATAAGCATTTTAATGATTTGCATGATTTTCAAGCATTTTGAAAGAAAGAAGTTTAAATTCTAAATCTTTACAAAAATTCCTTTTCCAAAGTGAAACTAAAATTAAAATTATAATTCACTCACGGAAATTCCCAGTTCTATCTCAGAAACATAATTCCTTCAAAAAATTTCCATCCCTGAACTCAAAATTATAATTCCTTGCGGAAACTATCTCTCCCGGTCAAAATTATATTGTTTCCGAAATTTTTCTGTTCCAAACTCAAAATTATAATATTGAGATGTAGTAGCGCAAAACTAAAATTAAAAATTAAATTAAAGCGCAAATTAAAAATTCTTAAAAATTAAACACACATTATGGTATCTTATTTTGTGGGATTTTCAGCAAAAATACGTTTTGTTTTTTAGAAAAAATTGAAAAGTCATTTTTAACCTCTATGTAAAACTGATTTTGAAGACACATCGAATCTTGATCTCAAATGGCAATTTCGATTTCACATAATATTTTTTTGCTGTTTTGAAACATTCCCATTTTTTTGGCTACATCGAGTTTTGTACTGTCATGCTTAAATTCGTGACGGGAATTCGAAATTCCTTGTCCCAAACACAAACCCCTGTCGCAACTTAGAAGTATAATTCCTTTAGAAAATAAACTGTTTTAACTCAGAATTTATTAGAGTAGTAAAATATATGAAACCACCTTTAATTTGCATACCGGTACCGGCGAGGAAATGGGTAATTTTTTCAAATAAGGGAAATGGAAACACATTTTAAAAGTAGAATCCAAAACAAAATATAGCAAACTCAGGAAAAACAGAAACCAGTCTTTGAAGCCTGAATCAATATCTTATTCGATATCAAGGTTTGTAAACAGAAAAAAGAATGATGGCAGATTCTAAAAATAAAAGATGAGGAACCTTCTAGGTTCTCGAAAATAAGACGTTAATTTTAGAAAACTCAATAAAGAAATGAACCGATTCAGCTTCGAGAATTTTTATCCATCTAGCAAACTGTTTCAGAATGAGTTATTTCGGGATTTCCTCATAGCATTAGAATTTGTCCTTGAACTAATCGAGCCGGCAAAATCTAGCGGCACCGGGAAAGTTGGCCACGCACGGAAAATCATAAGACTAAACAATCTCGGGATCGGTTCGGTGTATATTAAATCGGCGTTGTCATTCAAAGTGAAAGTTCGTCCGCTTCGCAAAATGCTCAGCAAGTAGGAGTCACCCGCTGTAGAACAATGACAGTAATCTCAATTCTCGAGTAACGATTACTAAATAGGGAATACCGCATACATGCCAGAGATGCCACTCTATGCTAGCAAATGCTTATCCGAGGAAGAATTTAATGACGGGCCTTTAATTCCTACTTATTCTTCACACTTTCGCAATCAAGGCGACGCGACAATCAACTGGATTCCGCCACGCGTCATCAACTCGACTTGCCATAATCCCCATTTCCTCCTTGATTTTCTTCGCTTGCATTTAAAGGGTTTCTCGAGGGGTTTCTACAAATCCACATTTTCACAAATCTACTCTTACCTCGTCAATTTTTTATTTTCCTTGAGCGTTATAAATTCGTCTTTCAGACATAAAAACAACTTTGCATCTAGATTATCAATTATGCTCACGCGAAAAAAGTTTTGTTTCTATTTTTATTATTATTATGATTAAGGTTTAAAGTCGAAATATATTTCAGTTTCAACGAAACAGTTCAATTTTCAACCAAAAAATATTAATTTTTTACCAAAAACGATTAATTGTCTACCAAAAGAGATGAACTCTTTTAGCCAAGTGGTCGAATTTTCAAACAAAAAGAACTTTTACACCAAAAAAGATGAATTTTCAACAGGAAAAAACGACTTTTCAACCAAATCTAAGCCAAAGAGATGAATTTTCAACAAAGTAGCGAACTTTTTTATATATAGTTTAACTTTTAACCAAGTAATTGCATTTTTAACCAAAAAAGATAAATACTCAACAAAAAATGTAACAGTTGATATTTCAACCAAAACATATTTTTATTTGCAATCAAAAACACTTGGATTCTTCAAAAAAAGACAAAATTTGAAAAATAATAGTTGCATTTATAAACAACAAAATTTTCGGTTACGAAAAAAAATGTCAACCAATTTATTGAATTTTGAACACGAAAAGACGTATTTTGAACTGAATAAGTTCATTTCCAATCAAAGAAATTATTTTTCAATCACACGGATTAATCTCGGAAATAATTTTCTACAATAAAATTTTTTTTAACGAAACACATGACTTTTCAATAAAATAGTGTAATTTTTCTACCAATGAGATGCATTTCCAATTAAAATTATTAAATTTAACTTTTAAGAAAAGATCTGATTTTGCAACCAAACATTATTTCAGTTTTATGTTAAAAACAGTTTTATTCTACGAAAAAGATGACTTGTGCAAGAAAAACTTAGATCAAGATATTTGAACTAAAAAATTTTTACTTTTAAATCAAAAGCAGTTGACTTAAACCAAAAAAGGCAAGAAATTGTTAACAACATATTTGAATCCTTAACAAAAACAGATTATTTTTCAACTACGCAGTTGTATTTTGAATTGAAGAAAATAATGTTTCTACCGAAAGAAATCAATTTTAAACCAAGAAATTTTGCTGAGCCGTATGAGAAAAAAATATAAACCAAATCGTTGAATATTCAATAGAGAAAAAAAGTCAACCAAATTGTTGTAAATTTACAAAGTAACTTAGAAATGAGCCATAACAAAGACAATCTTAGTTAACTCCGTAAAGAAATTGTGTATTTTCCTTGCAAAATACCAAAAATCTGAATAGTTTATGAAATATTCTTTGTTAATTCTGTTAAAAACATGTAGCCTATTCCTTTACAAATAGCCGAACTATGATTTTGCGTACGGAAATTGTTAAAATAATTAATAATTCTTGTAAATTTACAAAGCAACATAGAAAAGAGTAATCAGAAAGACTTTTTATAGAACAAATAATTGTGCCTATTCTATAAAAAGCTGCTAAGTTTTGGATACATTGATAAAAATTGTTGAAATAATGAACAATTATTGTATATTTCTAAAGTATCATAAAAAGAGGTATTTGAAAACCAAACCTAATTTTTTAATCGCTTTGATTAAATAATTAATAGTTATTATAAATTTACAAATTAACATAGAAAAAACGCATCGGAGAGACAATCTTATAGTGACTCCGTAAAAAAATTGCTTTGATTTGATTCAAATGAACGAAATATTTCCCCCTATTTCCATTTTTCCATATTGTTTCAACGCACATAAATTTTAAATCGAAATAGTTTAAATAATTAATAATTCTCCAGATAATTCTTGTAAATTAACAAAACAACACAGAAAAGTGTCGCCGGATAAATATTCATAGTTGACTCTGTAAACAAATTGTACCTATTCGTTGGAAAATAGCCAAACTCTAAATTTGTTCATGAAAATTGTTTAAATAATTAAATTAATCTAAGATTAAATGA
Organism: Druon quercuslanigerum; assembly: GCA_010014905.2. Taxonomy (NCBI): domain Eukaryota; kingdom Metazoa; phylum Arthropoda; class Insecta; order Hymenoptera; family Cynipidae; genus Druon; species Druon quercuslanigerum. Next base: position 8,513 of record JAAAKG020163415.1, read on the forward strand.
ATGTATTCCAAAAAACAAAAATGAGCCCCAGCCAAATTCTGCACGATCGCAGTACCTTATCAGCTTATCACTATAAATGTTTACATGCATAATGTAAACAGATGGCTTCGGCCCGAATAGCCATTCACGACTGCCTTGAGAGGCAAAAACGACCAATACGCAGTATAACTATAGCGTCACGAATCACGCTCTTAAGCTAGTAAAGACCTAGTTTCAAATATAGGATGACAGTTACATTTTTAGGCAAAAAAAGACTAATTTTCGACAAAACAGTTGTATTATCAAGCCACAAATATGAATTTTCAGCAAAAAGTGTAATTTTATACCACATAGTTAAATTTGAAGTTCAAGAAATTGATTTTTAACAATAAAGTTGCAACGAACTAAATAAAATGTAGTTTTAACAAGGTAGTACAACCAACTTTAAACCAATTGGCTGGATTATCAAACAAAAAAGATGAATTCTGAAAGAAGAATTCAATAAACTGCAAAAAATTCTCTTGAATCAAAAGTACAAACTTTCGCACTCGGTCAAAAGCAGCTAAAATTGATTCAAATGAAACAATAATGATTTATTTCGCCTTGGCAGTGATGTTGTGAATTAGGTGGTAGTACTTTTGATTCAACAGCATTTTTTTCTCATTTTAGACGTGTTTCTAACTAAAAAAGATCGATTAGTTTCGGGACGATGACAAACTTTGAAATCTACTAATATTCTTCTATTTCTTCTATTCATTCAGTTAGGATTTAAGTCAAAAACGAGAAAATCAGGAAGCTTTTTAAAAACATGAGAAAAAAGAATTCTTTTTTCTTTTTAAACGGGAAAAGAGGGGAACAGAAAAAAGAGCGTGGAGTCTGGACTATAAACATTCAGAATGTTATAAACTTCAACTTCAGTTTATCGGGAATTCCCTGACTCTTGCAAGATTCCTTGACATTTCCTCGCCAGTTTTAAATTCCCTCACTTTCCAGAATTCCCTGACCTATATCAACCCTGGGCATGTAAAAATAATCTTATGCAATTCCTGATTTACTGTGTCCGGGAATACCTATCATAGCATTTTAACACGTGGACAAAAGAATTCAAGACTGAATATCAAATTATCGATAAGTACTAGATAAGATAGGTTTTCAACTCTAATGAGTTTTCGTATAGGGAACTTTAGATTGCTTTAGAGTGTTTAAGACAGTGCCCGTAACTGACAGACTAGATATTTACAGATCCAATATTGGCAAAGAAGAAAGTGAAGTTAATTAAAAACATAAAAATTTTAGAAAGGTAAATTTCGACAGTGATCAGACAAGAAATTGCTCGCTTATTATGAGGTCAACGCCAAGTAAGAAAAGAATATCAAGTTGTCCTTCATTTGTGAAATATATGGGTACTGCGAATGCAAATTTAATTGGCATAGTCATGTATTGTTTGTCCAAGTCGACCGACTTGCAAGGAATCAACTTACATCAAAATACAGCTTGTTCCCGTCGCGAGCACGAAGTGCAAATAATGAAAGATGGTGATTGAGATAATCATCAGCAATTATTCTGTTTTTTTCAATTCTTGGAAACAACTGCCAGAACTGTGCAAATATCGCACGAACGATTCAACAAGGAAGACTGGATTAAAACTCGATTAAGACCATTTTAATATTATAAATTTCATACAGATCAGTCAATATTTCCTGTTTATTGCTATACGAAAAAAGTGGTGCAACGAAATTTATCGAAAATCTTTCACTTATTATTGTTGAAAACCCGATTGGCTTAATAACTTGAAATTTATTAATTTATCACATTATACATTAATTTAATTTGTAATTGTTATGGTAGCGAAATGTTTCCTACTTTAATAAGTGAAGAGAAGTTAATTTCCCTAAATAAAAAAATGTATATTCATGGCCGTTAATACTTTAACGTCAAGGAGTTAATGTTTTGAATTTTGAGCGTACCCCAGATATTAAGATTTAATGATTTCTAAAGATTTCATAATATTTCAGAAGACATATTTGGCATTTTGGACCATTTAAGAGACTGCAAAGAATTTTGTAGATTTCATGGCCTACGAGAGGGTTTTAAGGGATTTCACAGGACTTTTATAAATTTCCACTAATTCTACAAGACTTCAATCGATTTTGAGACATTTGAACGTTTTTGTAAAAAGTTTTAATAGGTTGTTCAAAAAATATTTGAAGGAATAGTAAAAAACTTTTTAAGCGTTTAAGTAGTTTCAAACGATTTTAAAGGGCTTAACAAATATTTCTAAAGGCTCCAAAGTATTTTAAAAGATTTTAGAGATGAAAAATAGATTAAAAAATTATGATGTATTTAAATGATTTCCCGGTCAAGTTGATCAATTTTCCCGGGTAACTAAAAGCAAAATATTCATATTTGTCGCGAAGCGCAAATATTTATTTTAAATCATGACGTTCATTCTTATCATCCTTCAACACAACAGCGCAAAAAATTGAAAAATAAATGAATTTTCAAATAAAATTATGAATCTTTAACTGGAATAATGTTGGAATCAGTTTTTTGAAGTTTTTCAAAGTATTTGAAATTATTTTAAGGGATTTTAGAGAAATTCATTAAACTTTATGAGCTTTCAGAAGATTGTACGACAGTTTAATTAATATTAAAACGTTTAAAAAGTTTTTGGCCAGTGAACTATAAGTAGCTATTTTCTTAGAATGTACTAAAGTTATCTCAAGTTCAATAAAATCGAGAAAAATATTCCAATCGTTAATTGTAATCAATTTTGTAAATGGTAACTGAAAATAAACTTTAGATTTAAAAAATTCAGTTTACAATTCTCCATTTAACAAATTTTATTAAGGGTTTTACCTTTTCGCTTTCTGTTTGAATAAAATTAGCAATTATTATTTAATACTAATGTTGTAGGACTCACTTTATTTCTTGAAAGATTCTCTAAAAATGTGTTAGACACGTTTTTATTCAAACATTTTTATTTAGGAAAAATATTGTTCATAAAAATAAGAATCGTATAATTCATGAATAAATTTATTTGGATAAAAAGTACCAAAGAGATTAATAGAGAATCCTTCAAGGAATAAAATTAGCCTCACGACAATAGGATTATACATAAAAGTTGCTACTTTTACCTGAAGAAAAAGAAAAAGCAAAAACATAAAACTCTAAATTAGTACTGTTAAATAAACAATTTTAATCCAAAATATTGTTTTCTAAAGTTCACGTATAGCTTTCTTCTAAAATTATTTAAATTGACAATTAGAATATTTCTCTCAGTTTAATATAACATTTTTGACAATTCTCATTTCTGAACTTGAGATAATTTAAGTAAATCCTAAAATTAGGAAATATGTATTCTATAAATGGTTACTAATAGGATGAAAGTGATCAGAAACGCTACTTATATTCTGCAGTTTTAATAAGAAAAAGGACAATAATCGCGCGCATTTGTTGGCTGGTTAAACAAAAAAGTTATAACTTTTCTTTAACTCGACATCTTCAATTCAATATTTAACTTCAAACCGGTTCTCATCCACTGCCTATTTCTCTTTTATCATTTCCAATGAATCAGTCCAAATTTTTTTTTTTTTGAGAGAGAGAGAAGCAACAGGTTCAGATCTCAGAGTTTAACCCACCTGTTGTAACTGTAAGCCAAGTTAGTCCCACGCAACGACTGAAACGCGATTCGAATACCTTCTTGTAGTGGAACAACAAAAATTTCCGAGTGCAACCAAATTAAAGTACATTTAAAGATAGAAGTAGACTAGGTTTAAGGGACCAACTTCAAGAGTCTAATATTTTTAAATTGATTAGATTCAAGATTCTTTAATAAATGACCCTTTTAATTTTTCTCTTGAGAAGGGCCAATTCAGAATTGTCCAAAATACAGTAGCAGCGACATTGTAAATGTAAAATTACGTTGGGGGAGAGAGGTCGAAGCTTTTTCTTCGTCATTCGAGTCCGCTCTAATTGTCCTTTGTGCGTTTCAATTTATCTCCGCCCTACAAGAAGCCTTGTAACATGAGCCACGTCTTGTGTTAATATCTCGGCTCTTTTATATTCCTTCTTCATCATTCTAAGAGAAGATAACACCAAATCCAAGCACAATAGTGAAATGGTATCATCAAGAGTGCAACAGTGTGCAAATGAGGTTACTGCATCAATTGCCCAATAGTACACAATCAAAACAGGTCACGTTTATGACAAGATATTTTCTTGTAGTAACGACTAAGGAAAACCAAAAATATTGCTCAAAGAATAACCACAAAACGTCAGGTTCAATATTCCCTGATTTTCCCTGACCAATTTTTCATTTTTTCCGAAACAGTTGAATTTTCAACAGGATATTTGGATTTATAACCGAATTTCCGAATTTTCAACAAGATGAATTCTCTACGAAAAATATAACAGTTAATAATTCAACACAAAAAGTGCAATTTTTCAACAGAATAGTTAAACGTACAACCAGAGTTGAATAACAACAAAAATTAAATTTTCAACTACGTATGTAGTTACATTTTTAACCGAATAGTTGAATTCTCAATCTATAAAGATGAATTTTCTACCAAAAAAGAAAAATCTTCCACAAAACATATAAATTTCAAAACAATCAGTTGAATTTTTGTTTAAAAAAATTTCAATATTCAAACAAAAATTTAAATTTCCAGAAAAAAATTAATTTTCAACGAAAAAAATAACTAATTTTTAAACCAAATAGTTTGAAAATAAAGAAACAAAATTTATCCAGATTGTTAAACTTTTATGTTAAAAAATAAATTTTCTGTAAAACAATAATTTTTCAATCTGAAAATATGAATTTTTAACAAAACTAGAATCTCATTCGAAATTTGAAGTACTTTGTTGAAACGTAATGTCTTTTTTTGAAAATTAAAATATCTTTTTTCGAAAATTCGTTTTCTCTTTGGAAAAAAATTAATTTTATACAAAAAAAACACGAATTTAAACAAAAATATGCAATTTTTAACCAAAGCGATATAAATATCTAACTAAAGTAAATATGTGACCAAAAAATGAATTTGGAACAGAGAAATTTAATTTTCAGCCCAGAAGTTGAATTTTCTACCAAAAAAGACAAATCTTTCATAAAACAGATAAATTTTAAAAACAAATAGTTGAATTTTCCTCTAAAAAAATATCAATTTTCAACCAAAAATACAACATTTAAATTTTCAGAAAAAAATTAATTTTCAAAGAAACAAAACAACTGATCTTTAAATCAAATATTCTGGAAAGAAAGAAACAAAATTTATCCAGATTGTTAAATTTTTAAGTCAACAGATAAATTTTCCATAAAACAGTAATTTTTCCATCTGAAAATATGAATTTTTAACAAAACTAGAACCTCATTCGAAATTTGAAGTACATTGTTGAAACGTAATGTCTTTTTTTGAAAATTAAAATATCTTTTTTCGAAAATTCGTTTCCTCTTTGGAAAAAAATTAATTTTATACAAAAAAACACGCATTTAAACAAAATAATCCAATTTTTAACCAAAGCGATATAAATATCTAACTAAAATGAATTTGTAACCAAAAAATGAATTTTGAACAAAGAAGTTTAATTTTCAACCCAGAAGTTGAATTTCCAAACCAAAAGGACTAATTTTCCACACACAAAGAATTGTCAGTCAGGAAGGAAAATAAGCTCATCCAGATAATCGAACTTTGAAGTCAAAAGAGGAATTTTGCGTAGTACAAATGTGAATTTTAAACCCGAAAATAAGAATTTTCAACAAAAACCTTCATTTTAAACCACACAGTTGCATTTCTAAGTAAAAAAAATAAAACTTAAAACCAAGATGATTAGTTTTCTAATAATAAACAAACGAATTTTCAACTAAAAAAATATGAATTTGAAACAAACAAGGATAAATTAAGCAGTTAAATAATTCATTTTAAACAGTAACAAAAAAGAAGTTACATTTTAAGTTGAAAAAAGTAATTTGCCAACAAAAACAAACTTTTCAACCAAAGAGATGGAATTTCCAACTAAAATAATGAGTCTTAAAAAAAAAACTAGATTTTTTATAAAAGTGACTCAACCTTCATCAAAGTGATTGAATTTTCAACCAGAAAATATGAATTCTTAAATAACAATGTAAGAGTATATATTTCAATTAAAAAACATTTTAATTTTAAATTAATATCAGGTAAATTTAACCAAAAGGCGAATTTTCAAATAAAATAGGTAGTTGAATCCTCGCAAAAATAGGATTAATTTTCAATTACACTAAAATCATGAACATTTTTTTTGTATCAAAGTGGTTCAACCTTCTACCAACACAGATTTTAATGTTTAATTAAACATAGACATAATCACCCTAAAAGCGTATTTCCAATTGTTTCCATAAAAAATATGAATTTTCAACAACAAAATTAATTTTCTACCAACATATTTGATTTTCCAACCAAAAAGAAAGACTTTTGAACAAAACTGTTAAAAAAAAAGAATATTACTTATTTCATTTTAATTGCGTTTAGCCGCAAACTTCATTTTCAAAATTCCTTAACTTTTTCTTGACCAGTAATGCTCTCAGACTGGAATTTTAATCATTAAACAGTTTTAACACAGAATCTTTTATAAAAGGAATAAAGCAATTTCAAGTTAAAGTTCATTATCTATATCAGTTGTTCCCTAATTTCTGGGTTTTCCCTGACCTACGACCATCCTGAATAAATTATTGTAGAATATCCATGTCAAATAAAACTATGAATGGTCTTATCGAAAAAGTTGACTGAAAATTATGAGTCGAAAATAAAAAAGTAGTTGTCAAAAGATACTACTTATCTGATATCGCATAAAATATATTGCCTCATACGTAACATCGCAGATAATGGCTACATGTTATAATTTCATAAATACCTGTTGCGAATGCACAGTATATGAGATTATTAACATTTTATTTTTACTCTAGCGCCTCTTAAAGTAAAGTCATCAATATTAATGAAAGTATATTTTGTTTGCATTGTTCATCCTAAGATATTAAAATCTTCATTGTTCATGATTTGCAGGCCTCGGGCTCAGTTCAGAGACCAAAACTAGTGTAAATAGTGTTTACTTTTTTGAATATTCATCTTTTTGGCTTAAAAATTAAACAATTTGATTGAAATTACTTATCTTTCTTGACCTACAAATTTTTTTTTAGTTGAAAATGCAACTTTTTTAGTTTCATCTTTTAATTTCACCTGATTAAAAATTAGTTTGTTTCGGTTGAAAATTATATTTTTTCAAAAATTCAACTATTTTGTAAACTATTCGGCTAAAAATTATACATGTTATTGAAAAATTTGGAAATTAGTTTTTTTTCTTAAATTCAACTGTTTTGTATCAAGTTTATTTTTTACTCAAAAACTCAACAATATCCTAGAAAATTTAACTATTTGGCTAAAAATTTCTGTATGTTATTGAAAATTCGTATCTATCGATAGAGAATCAATTTTTTGGTTAAAACGCAACTGCTTGTGAGAAAATTAATTTTTTTTGTCGAGGATTCAACCATTTTGTTTTAAATTCATCTTTTCCGGTTGAACTAAACTGTTATTTCTGTTAAATAACAATATTTTTTGTCGAACCATCAACTATTACATTTGTCTTTGAGGATCCATCTTTTTTGGTTGGAAACTCTACTAATACTTGGTTGCATATTGAACTAGTTAGTAAAAGATTCATGTAGTTATTAAAAATTATATTTTTAATTAAATCAAACTGTTTTTTATTGTAAATTAAAATTTGTTTTTGAAATGTGAGCTATATATTAAAATTTTCGATGAAAATTTATCGTTTTTGGTTAAAAATTGAATTACGTTCATAAACTTTAAATATGTTGGTTGAAAATAAAATATTTTAGTTGGTAAACTATTCTTTTTAAAATTCAACTGTTTTGTACAAAATTCGTCTTTTTGGTTTGAAAATTAAAATTTTTGGTACGAAATGAAATTTTTGTAGAAAATTAAAAAAAATATATTGAAAATTAATTCTCCATTTCGGTTATAAATTTCTCTGTTTAGTTTAAAAAATTCAACTATTTATTTAAAAATATTAAAATCTGAAAAATCGTACTTCCAAACTACTTCACGTTTCGGCTCATTCTTCACCATTTTTCTTGGTGAAAAATCGACCATATGGTTAAAAATATATGTATTTTCTTGAAAATTCGCATTTTCTGGTAGAAAATGAATCTTATTGTTTGAAAATGCAATTATTTCATTAAAAATGTATGTATTTTGTTCAGAATTGATCTTTTTGGTAAAAAATTAATCATCTGTGTCAATAACTCATCTTTTTGATTGGGAATTCAACTATTTTGTGGAAAGCTAATTTTTTATGTTTTAAATATGCAATTATTCGGTAGTGTCACAATTTAACTATTTGAAAAATTTGATTTGGATATTCTCGGGTTCAAAATTCAACTGTTTCGTAGAAAATTCTCCATTTTTGCTTAAAAATTCAACAATATGTTAGGAAATTCAACTATTTGGCACAGAATTATTGAGTTTTGTAGATATTTTTTTAATTTAAAATTAGTTCTCTTGAATTAAAAGTCTACTACTCCATTTTTTCTTTGAAAATTAATCTTCTGTGTTGAAAAGTTAACCGTTTTGCAGAAAGCTCATAATTTTGGTTAAAAATACAACTATTTTGTTGTAAATTAACCTGTTTTGGTAGTGGATTCAAATTTTTTTTCAAATGCGTCCTTATTAGTTCAAATCAACTTTTTTTTATTAAAAATAAAAAACCGGCCTTGATTAGAATATCACCTATTACATTTATGGGTTTAAAATTCATCTGGATTCGTTAAAAATTCCACTTTGTTAAATTCACAGTTTTTAGTGTAATTTTCTTCGAAATAGTAGGAAAATAGTCTCCTCGCTAAAAAAAGGGGCAAATAGAGTCAACAGTTGATTTGGGAATAAACGTCCCTGTCAAAAATATTGCGCATGACCAAACATGTCATACTGAACTTCAAACTCAAAGCGTCCAAAATGGAAGAATTACAAATTGGAATCGCAGAAATAATGAAAACTTGTTCAAACTCACATACGGAGTAGCGCAAAATTGGGACCTACCAGTAACAGCGTGAAACACAAAACCAAATTTGGAGGTTAGATTTGAGCGAAAAGAATATTTCAAGGATTTCATATCTATTTTCAGATTTTACAAAACACTACAGGGTGTCTTAGGACAGTGTGACATTTTAAGATACCCCAGCCTCCAACAATGACTACTCTCGTCTCCAAGACACAGTGCCATGACACCTCAAGAATCTTCTCTTTGAAAGATCAACCGTGCTCAGGAAGTAGATTGAAACACGTCTCAAGAAGTCTCAGACCTTACAAATCGCTCTGAGATCATAAATGTGTGTCAAATCAGAATATCAGTGAAGGGTGCAATGTACGTTCGCCGTTTACTACAGCCACGTGTAAACCGCACTATAAATGCATCTTGCTCCGCATGCAAAGTAACTACAGGAAGATCACTCGCGGATGTAGCACGCAAAATGCTCCGTTAGTAAATCACCGTTCTCTCCACTTCTCTTAAAACGCTTCAAACCAAAATGTAATCGATCCTGAGATGAAACTGTTTTTATTTAATTTAATTTCTTGAGAAATCTTACGAAACGGTTAGCTTCTCCCAAAGCAGGAAGTCAAAACTGCAGAAAACCGTTGAAGCGGATACGACTATGAGAATGGAACGATTCAAAGAAAACAATGAAAAAGACCACCGAGCGAACTTGCGATCGGATGGATTATTGTGATTATTGCTGTAGAGTCACGTTTTTTTCAGCGGGAAATATCCGGGCATCTTGCAATAAGATGAGGGGTTTGAATAAGGAATTTCATTTGAAGGTACTTGTTGAGTGCGTGGGCGAGGTGGAAAGGTCGACGGGTAAATATGGAAAAACTTGGGGCGAAACCCGCGTACGCACCTTGTCAAGGCATTTGAGCTCCTCGATCGGATAGACCGTTTTCTCACAACGGGCACACGTCTTGCTCATCTTTGCTTCTATTCGATTTGCTCTCAATCTGGGTTCCGCGCGAACACAAACACTTGCACCTAGATATACATCTAACCACTAAGCACGGATAAAAGTCACAGATTTTCACGGAAAACGCCGAGTTCGACGTGAAAAAAACACAAAACCACCAACAAATGTCGGCTTGCACGGGCGACTGCAGCCGCAGTCCGCACTGATTATTACTAGCCTAACCTTCCCCTCCACCCCCAACCATACACATCTCACGCCCTTCCCAAGACAACTCGCCTACGTATTGTGCTGCCCCCTTTGTAATATACTTCAAATCTTATTTTGCTTGACCGGTACAGTGTGTCATGTGACCAGATCCTACTTTACTGACCCTTTTTTTATTTCCTAACTTATTTTCAGTCGAAGCACCACATCGAGTTAAAAATTTGAGATAATAAATAAGAATCACTAAGAAATCTATGTCTGGTCCTAAATTTTATTAATCATGAAAAAAGTGAAAAAAATTATTTAAAAAAAAAAACTTTTTTCATAATTATTAAAATTTAAGAGCAGACCCGATTTCTTAATGCTTCTTATTTTTTATCACAAATTTTCAACTCAATGTCGTGCTTCGTGTGAAAATAAGTTAGGAAATAAAAAAAGTGTCGGTAAAGTAGGAATCTGGTCACGTGGCCCATTTTTTATGTTAATCCGCATCATTAGCGTGAGGAAATAAAATACTCATAATTTCGGCAAATTTTGTTTTATCGAACCGGGAAATCCTTTTTTTGTAATACAAAATTGAAGCAATTGGTTGAAAGTCGAACCGCTTTGTTAAAAATTCATTTTATTGTTTAAAAATTAACCAGTTTGTTAAAAATTAACTAGCTTGGTAAAAATTAGTTTTTTTGTTTGTTTTAAAATTCTGTTCTCAAATGAAATTCACTTATTCCATTTTTAGCTGGAATTTGATCATTTTTGTTGGAAATTCAACTGTTTTGTAAAAGGTTCATTTTCTTATTAGAAATTCAACTACTTGCTTCAAGATTAACTTTTTAGTTAAAAATTGATATTTTCAGATTTTCAATTGAAATGTTTTGGAGAATATCCACCGTTCTGGCTTTAGAATTTCATTTATTTGTTAAAAATCCAACTATGTTGTTAAAAAGTCTTTTTTTTTTCAAAAATTCAACTACTTCTTTGAAAGTTGAACTTCCTTACAAATTTATTTTTCTGGTTGAATATTTAAATATTTTATTTGAAATTAATTGTTTTTAAAATTTCTATTCACAACTGAAATTGAACTATTCCTTTTTTGCTAGAAATTGATCATTTTTTTGTTGAAAATTCACTTCTTTTTTAAATTCAACTGTTTTGTTGAAATTTAGTTTTTATAGTTTGTAAATGCTGTTATCTTAGTAAAAAATCAACTATTTAGTTAAAAATTACATTTGTGGTTTGAACGTCATATTTTCAGATTGAAAATTCAATCGTTTTGCCGGTGATTTGCCGTTCTGGCTTTAGAAGTTAATTTATTTATTAAAAATTAAACGATTACTTTTAAAGTATGGCTTTTTGTCTGAAATTCAAATACTTTTTTGTCAGTTAAACCACTTTGTTTACACATTAATTATGCAGGTTGAAGTTTTACTATTTTGTTTAAAATTAGTTTTCTTTTTTAATTACTGTTCTTAACTGAAATTAAACTATATTTCATTTTTGGTTGGAAATTGATATTTTTTTATTGAAAATTTAACTATCATGTAAAAAACGTACTTTTTTGTTGAATTTATTGTCTTTTTGGATTACAAATAATTAAAATTCACTTATTTAGATAAAAATTAACCTTTTGGTTTAAGATGCGTGTTTGCAGATTGAAAATTCAATTGTTTTACAAAGAGCTCACCATTTTGTCTTGAAAAGTTGATTTATTTTTTGAAAATTCAACTATTTTTAAAAAAGTCCTTTTCTTTTTTGTCATAAAATTAACTACTTCGTTGAACAGTCAACTATTACACTTTACAGTGAGAACTAATCTTTTTTGGTAACAAATTCAATTACTTGGTTAAATGTTCTACTAAATTCGAAAAAATTCATTTTCTGGGTTGAAGATTTAACTATTTTGTTGAAACATCGTTTTTTCTTATGGAAATGAATTTTTTGAAACGAAAATTAAATTATTCCATTTTTAGTTTGAAAATTAATAGTTTGCAGTTAAAAATTCGGCTTTTTTGTTAGAAAATTAATCTTCTTGATTAAGAATTTAACTCCTTGCTTAAAAATGGAACTGATTTTTGAAAATTAATCTGTTTGGCTTCATAATTCTATTCTATTATTTTATTATTTGAAATTTAAAAATTTTTATCTCATTTACGAAAGGTACTTAAGGCCTCTTAATTCTCTCGACTAATTTGAGCCCCCTAATTATCAGACCTTATTTTGAGTTTTTCCCTTGAAATTGTATAGGCTACGTACAGAAAGATGAACTCAAAACAAAATATATAATAGCTGAAGGGTGGCAGTACAGAACTAAATAAACAACATTTTTTTCAAAAATGAGTTTCTTGCATAAAGGATTCTTAGAAAAATCAAATACACGTTATGACAAAAGGATTTTTTTTTTATTCTAATTTTTAATGCAGTAATAAAAAAAGTAATTTAATTTTTAATGTAAATTTTAGCGTAGTATTTAAGCGCTGTATTGTTGGTTAGCAAGAATCTTTTTCTTCTCTTCATCATATTTTTTTAAATTACTATATTTTATTGAAATTCTTATTCAGCTTCCCCATATCTCGAGAGCAAGTTTTTATTTTTGTGAAAAATTGAAAATTCGATTTTTAATCGCCCCGAAACCCGATTTTTAAAACCTGTTAAATTTTAATCGTCGAGTTACTCGAAATTGGTATTTTTGTTTAGGTCAACAAGTTTTCACCCTTATTCAGAAACTCAGTATCTCGTAAGTTTTTATTTTATTTTTTATTCGAACTAATGATTACATTTTTTATCGCAATCCGCAGCCGAGACATTTCCATATTTTGTGATCAGCATCACTTTGAAATTTTGAAGCTGACACATCTATTTCCTCGAAAATGAATAACTGTTTCTAATCCTTTTTTTTTTTAGTTAAATCAGTAAATGGTGATTTTAATTTTACAGAATGTTTTTTGTTCGCCTATAAAGGACGAATTCTCATCAAAATAGATCCTTTTGAACCAAATGGTGGAATTTTCATGTTAAAAAGACGTGCTTTCTACAAAATTGTCGAATTATCAATTAAATGATTAAATTCAAACCAAGTAGTTGAATTTTCAACCTAAAAAGAATATTTTTTAACCAAAATTGAACCTTCGGAAAGCAGAACCGAGCGAGCGCTTGGCCTAGTAGAAAAGGGAGGGGGTAACGTGACAGACCGCAAAATTGGAGCTCAGAGAGTCAACATTTTAATACGTTTTTTAAAACTTAACTCCCGATATTTTCGAAACTAAAAGAGTTTTTTTAATGAAATTGAAAAGGGCAACTCTTCTTACCTTAGCAAAGCCTTCGGGACAAAACAACGAATAAACAAAATTAAAATTTAGGAAATTGAAATTGTATCAAAATCTAAATCAAAAATCCTATTTAACGTCCAATCATCAAATTGATGAAAAATCCTGTAAAAAAGAAGAATCCAACGACCAAATTTGGATTCTTGTTTTTTACAGAAGTTTTCATGAATAACAAAAATATAAGTAATAATTAATTATTTATAGGTATTCCGATTAAAATGTGTGCTAAAATTTCAGGATTTTGTAAAATTGTAAGGGTGAATTTTTTTCTTAAAGAGTAAAGAAGTTTTTCTTAAAATTAAAATTTTTGATTAATTATTATGAGAAATATGTAAATAAATATACAAGCGCGTCGCGGTCTTAGGACAAAACTAGCGCGCGCGGCTATAGGTTCAACATAAAACAGAAACATGAACTCAGAAAAATCTGAACAAATTATGATGAAATCCCGATAAACTCATTATAATATATCTATTCGCAACTGGTAATTGTTTTTTACATCCTGTAAAATATGTGTGAATAAATTTGTAAATTCAAGAAGAATCATAAAGCACATTTTAGTGACGAAATTAGTGAAAAAAGACAATATTTCTAAATTTATTAGTGAGCAAAAAACTTTTTTGGTTAGTTATGTGTTCGTCTAGTGAAAAGCAAAATAATATCACACGGTGATGTTACGAACACTGTCAGAGACGTTGTAAAAGGGTTAGGGGTGTAACTTTACATTATTTCTGTAACCAATCACAGGGATGCCTTGCCACCCCTAGGAGTCGTTGGAAAATGGGTAGATGTGCGACCGTACATTATTTTTGTGACCAGTCAGGGGTGGCTTCCCGCCCCACGAGGAGTGGGAAAAGGGGTAGGGGTGTAAATTTATATTCTGTTGTGACCAATCACAGGGGGTCCTTCCCGTTCCCAATAGGCGCTGGAAAAGGGGTAGAGGTGTGACCTTAGATTATTTCTATGACCAGCAAAAGGAGTGCCTTCCCGTCCCCCACTTGATGTTAAAAAGGAACATGGGTGAGACTTGCATTATTCTACTTCTATACTACTATAAGTCTACTTCTGTGATTAGTCGTTGACACGCGTTTTTTTAAGGGCGAGTTGGAAAGGGGCTTCGAGACGTCACCCATCACTCTTTTGTGACCAAGACGAGCTGGAAAAGGGTTTACAGCATCTTTGTACAATTAGTATCAATTAGTGGAAATTTGATTTTCATTGTGAAGAGCGTAAGCAGGCATCAAACGGAAACCAATAAAGATACGATGAAAATCATTTTTCAATTTCAAAATACAAGATAAAGAGATGATTTTTTCGCAAACTGAAAAAATGTTAAATATAAAAATTTTAACTCGACTTTAGGAAAATAATAGTTTTTTCTAACTTGTTTCACATTTTTTATTATTAAGTAACTATTTGTGATTTGCTTATTGTTGTATTTTGCAATTAAATATTTTTTAATTGAAATTATGTTTCGTAATTAGTTAGTAATTAATTTATTTTATAATTTTTTATAAGTCAAATTCTTATAGAGAAATGTGAAACAAGTGCGATCAAATTATTACTTTCTTAAAAAATGAGTTAAAATATTTGCTTAAAAAAAACTTAAAAAGGATACCTCTAAATCATATCCGATTTTTAATTTTCTTTATGATTTGTTAACTAAGAAAGGATAATTTAGATTAGTGTGCATGTTCGGATCAGAAAATCTTTTTCTGGTCTCACAGAATGAATAAATTTAGTCCACTTAATTGAAGATCAATTAAATTTAATGATAACATACTTGAAACAATTATATTTTCTTCTTCTGATCCTCAACCAAGCAATAAAAAGAAGATAAAGTAGAAAAAAGTCGAGTTTTCGATAAAAGAACAAAACTTGCAATCTGAAATAAAATTTTGGGTTTTCCTCTTTTTCCCCGGCTAAATAAAATTTCCGAGTTTTCTCGATTCAGTGGTCTGCTAGACACCGTGTCAATACTTTAAACTTAAAATATTTTTCCAATTAGTTGTATAAAAACAGAAACTTAAAAAAAATTGTATTATTCTACGCTTAAATTGTTGTACATATTAGCATTGTTTTAATATTATATGTTCAAGATAAATTAGGATGGCTTTCTTTGGTTCTTTTCCATTCAGATTTAAAACAATTTGTAAGTTTCTTAAGTATAAGTTAAAATTGAAAAGCATTCCTTTCAAATGAAAAAAAGTTTAGGGTAAAATCATTATCAGACTTTAAATTTGAAAAAACTTTCATTCTAGAATGAAAGTTTTTATTTTTAGGCGAAAAATTAAATTATTTTTCAAGTAATTAAACACAATAATTAAAAATAATTAACATTATGAAATTATAATTTCTTCCACATTAAATGTTCAGGTAATTCGAATAATAAAAAAATTAAAATGAAGAAACCTTACAATTTTAGTGTCTACAAGATTGGATTCATCAAAAGTTTAATTCTATACGAATTATGATTATTACGAAATTACATTTTTTGATTTAAATTAAGTATTCCTTTTTCTTAGGAAGTTTCAGTCGCGAGATCTAGCATACGCTGTTTTCATTTTTCTGAATTTATGTTTGTTTTTTTATGTTAAAAAATATTTCCCATAATAATCAATGAAAAAACTTTCAATTTTCAGAAAAACTTTTTTACTCTTTAAGAAAAAAATTCACCCTTAAAATTTTACACAATTCTGAAATTTTAGCACAAATTTCAATAGGAATACATATCATTAATTTGATATTAATTTAATGTTGTTTATTCGTTTTTTTTGTCCCGAAAGCTTCGCTAAAGTAACAAGAGTTATCGTTTCAAATTTCATTTAAAAAATCTCTTTCAGTTTCGAAAATATCGCGAGTTAAGTTTTTAAAAAACATAAATAAAATAGAACTGATCACCTTATTAAATTATATTTAAAAAGACGGTTTAAATTAATAAGGGAGTCCCCTACGCCATTTCACAAACATTCGTTGAAGAAAATTTGCAAGTCATCCCCTACGAAAATTTTTTAGATTTGCCCTTGTCTACGTTATTATAGTTTTGGGAATTGAATAACTCATAATTTTATCAAAAAACTTTTTCTATCAAACCGATCAAACCGATAAAATATGTGTCATTTAATTTCCTTTTAAAAAGATAGTATTTCGTTGCCATAAACCGTACGCAGAAAATGATTGAGTGGGATTATTTCACTCTATTCCCTATTCCCATATTTTCTCATTTTTAAAACAATCGTTTTTTCTCTGTTTTATAGAAAATTCAAGAACAATAAAAAATCCAACTATTTTTGCTTGAAAGATATTTTCTTTTTTCTTAACAATTCTATGCTGTTCGGTTAGAAATTTAATTATTTGTTGAAAATTCAACTATTTTGTTAAAAAGGATTCTATTTTGACCAAAAATTCATTTACTTGGCTGAAAGTTGAACTACTTTGTTAGAAATTAAGTTTATTGGTTAAAGATTAACCTATTTTGGTCAAGCATAGTTTTTTTTAAGATTACTTTTCTTAACTGAAATTCAACTGTTAAATTATTGGTAGAAAATTTACTCTTTTTAGTTAAAGAATACACCATTAAAGTTTTTGCTGAAAATTCATATTTTTTGGTTGAAAATTCCAAAACTTGGTTGCTAGTTGAACTAATTGAATTTTAATTCATTTTATTGGTTGCAGATTTAAATAATTTATTGATAATTAGTATTTCAAATTAATTTTTTTAGCTCCCACTTTAACTATTCCATTTTTATCAGAAAATTGATGATTTGTAGTTGAAAATTTAATTATTATGTTAAAATTCCCTTTTTTTTAATTCATCTGTTTTGTAGAAGATTCGTATTTTGGGCTTAAAAGTAACTTTTGGTTGAAAATTCATATTTTTAGTGTGAAAATTCAATTCTTCTGCAGATAATTTAACATTTTTGCTTTAAAATTTCATTTATTTGCCACCAATTAAACAATTTTGTTAAAAAGCCATCTTGTTTGGTCGAAAATTTAACTGAATAATTAAACATTCTTTTTTTTTAGCAGAAAATTCGTCCTTTTACATTACAAATCAAACTTTTTTGGTAAAAACATTATGGTTTTAAAACTCGTGTATTTCGTTGTTGAAAATTAAACTAATTCGTTGAAAAATCATCATTTTTTCTGTTCAAATTTAACTTTTTTGTTAAAATTTCATTTTTTGGTTTTAAAAGTTAATTTTTTTTAAGAATTCGATTTTTTAGGTTAATAAATCAATTCTTTTATTTGGAAAATGTTTTCTTTTGGTAGAAAGTTAATCTTCTGGAAAAATTTCCATTAAACAAAAATAATTCAATTTTCAATACTTAAAGCATTTAATTCAAGATTATTTAATTACAAATCCCTTAAGCTGAAAATTGTGCAACTATCAAGTCTATCAATTTGACAATCTATGATTTCGAAGAATTAAAAAGAAACGACAATTGTTTACGTTTAAAATCAAAACAAAACAATATAGAATATTTAAACCTAAAATTATTAAATATAAAACTGACTACCAAGGCTTTCAGTATGAAATTTTGAAAAATTTAATAATGAAATTGTTCTAAAATGTTCAATATTTAAATTTGGTATGTCATAAGATATTGTAGAATTTGAAACTGAAAACTTCTAAAAAGTAAGAAAATTCAAACCAAATATTTTCGAATTTAATATTTTGGAGAAAAAAATTTAGTTTAATGGTGAATTAATTAATTCCAAGATTATTATTATTATTATTAACAAAGGAAAGATTAAGGGGATTTAATTAATCAATTTAGTTAGTGAAATGTCCATACACATTATTTAAGAGTTAATGTTAATGGAATTACTGGAAGGGAACATAGAATTATGAGGAATAAACCAAAGCCTTACCCCTGTACAATCACTTTTTTCAGTAGTGCCGTGTATCAATG
This sequence comes from Druon quercuslanigerum, assembly GCA_010014905.2. Taxonomy (NCBI): domain Eukaryota; kingdom Metazoa; phylum Arthropoda; class Insecta; order Hymenoptera; family Cynipidae; genus Druon; species Druon quercuslanigerum. Next base: position 26,944 of record JAAAKG020163415.1, read on the forward strand.
TTTGCGTTTCAAAATTTTTTTAAATAATTAGAAAAACTATGAAGTGAATGCGAGGAGTAAAAGTAGAGAGAATGACAGGAAATTATTAAAGTGGAATTAAATGAAGTAAGGGAAATTGGGGGTAATTAAAAAAGAGTATGGGAAGTGCGAAGAGGTAAAGAAGGGTAAAAAAGAACAAAATGGGGAGGGAAAGCAGGAAAAATTAGGGGAAATAAAGTGATAGTATGGGAAATGAGTGAATGTGAGGGCAAGTAGTTGAAATTAAATTAAATGATTTAAGGGAAATTTGGAGAAATGAAAAGGGAGTATGGGAAGTGTGCGGAATAAAATGAAGGGGTGAAGGGTAAATAAGAGGAAAATGGGATAGGGAAGTAGAGGAAATTAGGAGAAATAAAGCTGAAGTATAGGAAATAAGGGAAAGTGAAGAGGGCGAATGAGTATGAGTGGGAGAAATTGTGGGAAGGGAAATGTTAGCTGCAGAATCGAGGAGAGGGGGAAGTAGAAGAGAATGAAGTTGTGAAGTTGGCGAAGTCTACTTGACTATATTTATACACATTATGAAGAAAAATAAATTAATAATAACTTTTCCATTTTTTATTTGATTTTAGTAGGGCTATAATTAAAAGGTCAATGTTTAAAAATTCAAATATAAAATTACATAGGCTACACTTTTTTAACATCTTTTAAAAATTGATAAATGACACTGAAATCCTTATCTGCATAACCTTTCGCTATAACTGCCAAATAAATCTGGTGGGCCAATGAACCAAGAAAAACTGGTGTTTGGGTTCTATTTGCAACAGCTTGCGCTAATCCTAGATCCTTAGACATCAAGGTTGATCCAAATCCCCCCTGAAAAATATTATTTTAATTTTTAATTTTTATTTGTGATGTTTTTTATAAATAATTATTTTAGGCCGTGTAACACTTTTCCGATTTCCACCTTAGCGAAATTTCTTTTCAACAAACTCATGTTCACACGAAACAAAATGTCGAGTTGAAATTTTTGGGTAATTTAATAAAAGGTACTAAAGAAGGTTGATTTGTTGTAATTAAAAACATTTTGGAACAGATAAACAATTAGGGCCTTTTATTTAATTTCAAACGTTTTCAACTCGATTTATCATTTACGTAGCCATAGGTTTGGCAAAAATAAATGTCGGGGTAAGGAAGAAATCGAACGTTATATGGTTTTCATAATTAAACTTAATATTCTGCAATGAAAGTTCGTTGTTAGCAACCTTGTAGTCATTACTGCTGGGCACATTGGGAACAAGTCCTGGAACTGGATTGTAAACTTCAGAAGACCAACATCTCCCTGAACTCGAATTCACAATTTCTGCCAGTATTTTCGAATCGAGTCCCAACCTAAATTTTAAAAAAGAAATAATGTTTTACAAAAACAAGTTTTTTATACCGAGGGTAAATTGATAACTGAATAATATAACAATAAGTTTAATATGCAAAAGAAAAATTTCCTCTATAATTTTTAAGTGTAGACAATAATATTGTGTATGCTGCGTTCTAATGATAGATTTCTGTTACCGACATGTTACCAACATGATTTTGTAACATGATAAGAAAAGGGTTCGTGTCCGCGCTAAACTTGGAGTGCCATTTGCCACCTTTTTGACGAACTAACATATAACATCAGTACCGCCATTTTAAAATATGCAAAAGGGGGTGATCAAATCCATCAAGTTTGATTCAGAGTCCGTCTGGTTATTTGCACATGTTACAAATTTAGCACAGACACAAACCATTAAGCCGTTTCCCTTTCAGGGTAGACGTAACGCAGCATATATATGGGCAAATCCTCACAATTTTTTTATTTTGGAGTTTCAAATTTTTTTTCTTTAAAAACTAGGCACCTATAAA
>JAAAKG020163426.1:0-28820 GCA_010014905.2 Druon quercuslanigerum
TTGTAGGGCTTTCAAAAACCAATGTTTTTCCCCTCTTGACTTTTTTTTATATCGTGCGTTGTTTGGCTTAAAATGTTCATTTTCGTTTGTTTTTTTGGATTGTGAAACTGCTATAACTCCGGTAATTTTTTTTTATTGAAAAAAGTCAATCAAATAAACTGTTCGTCTTTTTGAGTATTACTAATAACTGTACATAAAATTTTCAAATCTTGAAAAAAGTAGTTTTAAAAATTTTTTAAATGTGCTCACTTTTTGAATTTTTATCCAAAATGGCTGGCTAACGAACTTGACCTTTAATTTGAAACACTAAAAGTTTATACCAAAGGCTAATCCAATCTGTGGATTTTTTAGAAAGTTATCGTGCTCACACCCAGTATTACATACATATATACATACAGACATACAGACAGACACATTCGTCCGCTTAGCCTATAAAAATTAGTTTCCGGAGTCCGCCATTTCGGTGAGTTGTTTTCTTGAACACATCACTAAGTATATCTGCTTGTTTCAAAATTTTGGACACATACCTAGCATGTGATAAATAATAAATAACTGCCGCAATGTGTGTACAACAACCAACAGTGCGTTGACCATTAGCACATTCACATGTGTAATATGTCAAACCAGAAATTCCAAAAGTATTGGGCTTGTACCTTAAAAAGCATCTATAATTTGAGCACATTTGACTCATCTTTCTCGTATTCAATTTTTAGTTTACCATCTGTATCGACTATTTCCGCCAAATATGAGACAGCTTGAGAAAGTTGGTATGTTCCAGTGGAAACGATATTTAAAAATCTCTTTCAGTCATTTCAGGAAAGTCTAAAACGTCGTCTGATGTGACTCTTTTGAAAGGAAGTTTCCCACGAAGCCATCCTTTTTCTTGTACCTCAGTAGCCAAAGTATTCTGCACATTTCTTTTACTATGCATTCTTTGAAAAATATCATCAAAATTGTCTACATCAGATTGAAGTCTTTTTCCAAAAGTGTTATTAAGGAACAACGTGACTCAAGAGCATGATCTACTTTTTGGTATGAGTTTGTTATCAATTTTGTCATCCAAAAGGCGATATTTTTGTTTAAGTACGCCGTGCCCAGATTCCACTGCTCACCAAATTTTGGTGACAAAACGAGATTCGTTGGACTCTTCCGTGTACAGTTGTTTCCTTTTTCCTTTTACAGCAGGCATTAAAACTTAAAAGTTCTCTTACTCTAGCTTTTCATTTTTATCTCGAAACCCGCGATCAGGAACAAAAACAACACCTTCTTTCAAAAATTTACGCAAACCCTTTGTTTTTTTAACTGCTTTTGTTAAATGAAATTTAGTTATTTAACATTTTTTCTTGGATTCCAAACTGTATTCGTGATCAAATTCTCGGGTCCGGTAAACTACTACATCACAGTCAATGAGAAGAAAAAGGATTAGAGGTATCGAGACCTTAGAAGGAAGATGTCAGTTTTGAAGGTAACAGTTGATCCCAATGGGATTCTGTGGTGTTTTTTATCTAATTTTTAAAATGATATGTATGAGTGAACTCTGCATCAAAAGTATTTTCGTTAGGACTCGTCGCAGCAAATATTTTGCCTTAATATCTAGAAGTGAGTTACTTTTATAATTAATTAGAAAACTTTTTTACTTTTAAATTTCAAAAATGTTATTTACCCAACTATCTTTTTTAATCACTGCAACTCCTTTTTTAAATTTATTTCCTGTATTGTAAAAAAGAGTATTGTGAGTTGTATGAAATAAAATTTTCCCTGAGCTAGACTTATAAAAGCGGCACTTACCTTCATTTCTATATTGAAACTGAAAGAAAAATGTTCTTAAATAATAACAACGAACAATAATACTTTTTTAAATTGTAATAGGTATTCGATTGCACAAAAAACTATTTATCAGAATACCATTCGAAACGAAGCAATTAAATAAGGCTGTATTTTTTGTGAGATCTTCAAGAATCATCATCATTTGCAGATTTTGATGCTCACATCATTGTGCATCATTATTTTTCGGTAAACCTTGTTGCTTATTGTGAATATGGACATCAATCTAACTGCACCTTCTAATGACTTTTAAAATTCCACCTCAAAAAACATTATATTTGATGGTGTTATATTTTCATAATAAAAAAGAAATTCTACAGAGAAGAACATATGCTAGTGTTCTTTAAGTGGAATACTATTTCCCCGGCTTTGAAACAAAAGGATTTGTTTATTCCCACACTGTAGGGGTCCCTACCTATACCGCTTCCCGTGAGTTATTTTTATCAAGCTACGTCTATTGGCTGCCGAGAGCTTGTATCGAGAAGGACACTGCAAGCAACTTTTTCAACTACGAATGTGTTGGAAAGGGTGGATATATTGTAAATTTAAGCATACTATTATTTATAATACAAATAAATACACTTAATACTAAGTGTACTAACTACGGTGTAGTGGTTCCTAGAATCGCTGGTCCAGGCGAGGGTCTCTTTCATGAAAAATACTAAAAGCATAGCGGAAAAGGCGCAATGCGCAGAAGCTTGATGCTAAGAGTGCGTAATAGCCTATGCTACATATAAACTAAAAATAAGTATAATAGAATAAAAACACGGCTTAAATATTTCGCGGAAAAGTGAGTTTTATAGCATGCCGTGATGCGACATGCTAGGCTAGGTAAAAATGTCATCCGTCAGGAAGAATAGTGCGTGGTACTGAACCACTGCACCTAGATCACGGCACTAATGAGAGTATTTACGCCCAATGAAATTAGGTAGCCATTTAATGTATATTTTAATACAATATCGTTGCTTTCTTTGAATGAGCTAGAACGCGTCATGTGTTTAGAAGAATGGCTGATCATTATTCTTCTGAATGCATAAATGGATTAAGGCACTCTGACGCCACGTAACAGTATCGTATCAAATTCTTATGAACGCCAGCAAATGATGAAAGGCCTACGCAGTCAGCCGATAATATCGAAAATACTTTAACATTTTATGTAATTAACAGTTACATCTCAATTAAAAATCAATTTAATCAAACTTAGGATCGCAAACATATTTCAGTTAGAATTTTTTTTAAAATCATTTTTCGGATTATGGTTTACACGTTTCTGAGATGCAATACTTTAAAATTCCACATGATTGGGCGGCGGGCACCTACTGGAGTTTCATTGATTTCTGCGGATGTCAATAAGATATCTTTTCCGCTTTCTATATTTATTTTTACTCGTCTCATACGACCACCATTATGCGAATATATTCCAGCAAGGACATTAAACTGTTCCAATATTGCAAATACATCACCATTGGCTGCCGTCAGTACAATTTGTTCTTGGGTTGGCATAGGCCCATACGTTCGATCTTCTGTTCTTAGTTTGATTTTTCTATTTTCAGGAAAAGTGTATCTTCGAAGTTCGAATATTTGGTGCAAATTGTGAATGGGATGAAGTCTAATGAATGTGAGTTGTTCAATTCCGCATCCATGCCCGTCAAAAGATGGAAGCCTTGTAGGAGGAACCATGGTCCTGTAGGGCGCATTAGGCTTTTCAGGTAAAGTTCTCGACCTCACCTGAAGAGGAGGTTGGACAGGTGAAAAAAAGGTCCCAGGTGACTGAATTTCAGAAGAATTAGAAGCTCTGGTACGAGGAACACCAGGAATAGGTTCGCCATTAGGTAGACATTCGAACTCTAAACTTATCTCTGAAACAAGAAAATGCGAATTAAATTGCTTTTTAATATTGATATTCGCTGCTGCATTTGCTTATTTATAGTTTTTTTTTGGTTACGTCACTTTATGCTTTATCTTGAATCTTCTGACTATGTTATTCGGAGTAAACTTAGATTTATATTTATTACAATAAAAATCTTTAATAAATTTATTTGCCATATGATAGCAGAGCGTATTTTATGAAAATAATAAACTAAAGTATATAATTATGATATTGTAATCAGTGTGCTCATTCTAATCAACGGCAGTGATTAAAAAAATATATTATGTAACTTGAACTAGAAGGTGCTGTGGCAACTCCGGACAAAATAGAGACTTACAAAACAACTATGCTAATGCGAGAGCAATCGTTAGTTGCGCTGTACAATAATGATATCATTTAATGGTTAGATCATGTTCAGCTGCTAAAGAAATGTAATTAAATTTATGCAGAATTTTTTTTTAGTACGACAATTACGAAACTTCTTGTCCAACAAGAATATCATGCATACAATTTTTTTTCATGAATGCCAGTTTCAACATGAATATATGAGTAGGCTTATCATTATTATAATTTTGAAGATAAAAGGATGTTGGGAAAATATTGCAAAATTGTAAGATTGCTACAACGATACAAAATCTTTGAAATTGAACTTAAACATTTTAAACATTCGTGGAATTAACTCTTTATTACTGTCAACACAGAGTGTATGTTTTTTATGAAATCCAAATTCTGATTCAAGATTTGATTTACCCAAGATTGCTAAGATCTTTTTACTGGAGTAGCTTTAGATAAGATCGAAATAACATTGTATGCTAAAACATTTTCCTTAAATCACATAACTAAACATTAAGATTTCTTTGATTCTTTTGATTTTTAGGTAAAAAATTTGACATTAAAGTGGCTGATAGTAAATTGATCATAGGAGTCGGAATAGGAAGAATCAGCGCTCCAGATTTTAATAAGTACACAATAGTAAGAACATGGTTCACTAATGTATTGCAAAATAAGGAAACGATCTGGTTGAATAAAAAAAATTTGTGTTGATTGAACCCTAGTTTAATATTGAAATCAAAATATTTTTTTGCCCTACTCATTTTTTAGTTAATATAATCAAACGACTTACTACATGGCTTATTTGCTTAATTCGACAAATAATATATTGCGTTCATTTAAATATGTTGTTGAGTCAAACAAAGCCTAACGTATATCTAGAAAAACAGTTTCTTTCTTTAAGGAAATTATTGTTTTGTAAGTTCGTTTCCGCTCGTGTAAATTCAAATTTATTTTCTACATTTGATGCATTTGATAAGGCTTATAAATGTATGCCAACTCAATATTTATTGATTTTAAACCTCAAAAATGTTAAGAAGTGATAATTTATGATGAAGTAAGCGGCAATACATGCACTTTACTGCTAAGAAGTTATGTGGAAGATTTTAAAGTAATGTCAATTAAGTCAGCTAATAAGGAAAATTAAAGTTTCAAAAAAAGTTTAATTGTCCTTGTTTTAAAATGCACTGCGCCAGGTACTTAGGTTTTTATAACGGGCGTCGATATTATTAAAATATTATATTCACCAATAGAATTAAAGATGATTACTACGGTGAATACCATAGTACAAACAGTCTTCATTTTTGAAGTACAAAAAAGACTGTTTAATGGAATAATGAACAATTTTAAGAACAGTGAAACTAATGATTATTCTAGGGTCTTATTATAGATTTGGATTATATAAGATATCCTATAGTCGTTATCTCATGGATTATAGACGTCAAGCTTGTCGATCTTAATTATTTACATTTCATTAGCAACTTTAAAAAAAAAACGTAGCTACTAAATTTATTACAACCGATGTCACAATAATTTATATACACTACCTTTGAAAATGATCTCACGGCTGGTTTAAGTTTGATAGGGTCGAAAATATCGCGGGATTTTTTTTTTTAATTTTTGCAACCTTTGAAATATTATTTTTAACTTAAGCTAATAAAAACTTTTTAAATCTGCCCGCTATGTATCTTGGAATGATAAGATTAGAGAGTGCTAAATGGCATTTATTTAGCGAAAATCGTTGTGCATTTTATTTTCACTTCATTTAATTTATTTTTATGTTTAATTGCTGGAGGATTGTATTGACCCTTAAAAATAAATAAAATCTTGCTATTCTCTTCTGAGAAGGAAAATACGCGTCATTATTCCAAATATTTAGTGTAAATTCTCATCAGATTTAATCAAACTCGCTGATAAGGGTCACCATTGTGTGCCGAAACTTTTGAAATAATTTAATTAGTTTAAATTCACCTGATTGTCTTGATTTAGTATAATAAAACAAACGTGTCTGCGTAAAGTTTAATCGCAATTATACGATCGCTTTGTGGCGACAATATTAAATTTATAGTATGGAGAAAAAATCATGCTTCCCTTCTGTCGAGTTTTTTTTTAGGAAAGTGGTAATAATTTCGAACGAGGCGATCCATAATTGCGATCAAACTTTACTCTATTTCGATCCTGGTGCTGATAACTTTTACTATATGTTTTATTAAACTCTCCTAGAGACAATAGAAAAAATCTATTGATGAATACATTTCGTGTTCGACAATCTTTTGGAGAACAGTTTACTTTAACTTTTTTTGCCCTTCATAAGCATCGGCACTTCTACGAATGTAATTGGTCATTGTTCTAATCTATCACCACAGGCATTTAATAATTCGAGAAATGTGTGCACGACCAACTAAATGATATTCTTTTTCAAGAAGCGAAGCAAGCCATGAAAATGAAGGTCAAAAAATAAGAAGAGGTACCCTACATATTTTAAGACGTTTCGGTCAGCGTTCAGACCATCATCATTCATAGAAACAGCATCTATTAAGTCTGCAAAAGAGATAAAAATAATCCAGAATATTTGATATAAAAACAAGAAATTACTGATTAGAAAAAAATGTTAAGCAATTTTTAAATAAAATAAGGGTTGTCTAATTAACGAAAGCCCTCAATTTTAAAACAATATTATAAGTGATAAATATAATGCCAGTGTAAAGATGAAAGGTCAATGTCAAAAACAAACAAACATACCTGGTATATGTTAAAAACTCAAAGTATAAATTTAGGGTAAAAAATTCTACAGAAACACAATAAGGATGACGTAGACACATATAAATGGAAAATATATATAAAATATAATAAAACTTTATCAACGCGAAAATAAAAATCTTGTAAGAGGTTTGTAAACGGCAGTTAATAAATTATTTTCATATCGGAAATTACCAGTATTTGGTACTTTGTTGATAAAAAGTTTTCAATTATTTTTCTACGAGCTCTATTGTTCTCCATTGATAAAATCTCAAAATTATTTAAATCGAAATTATGCCCAGTAGCAATATAATGTTTAATAAGAGCAGTACGAGCAACTAGATCAGGGTGGCAGATAAATACCTGTGTTCACGACTGCGGGTTTCTATAGGTCTACCAGTTTCACCTACATCAGAAAAGGGACAGACAGTGAAATTGTATTTATATACACTTCCGAAAATTTCCTTTTTTAGAAGTAAGGCTTTAAGTTTGTAAAAATTTTCGAGAAGCTATTACTTGGTCTGTATATGGTCTTGATTTTTTGTTTTTTTAGAAGATGCTACATTTTTTCCAATAAATCATTTATATAAAGGCAAACTGTGACATGAACATAAGATATTTTTTGGCCAGAACAATGTAGGTCATATGAATTTAATATGCCTTCAATTTTCATTTCTTGGATTAATTTTACAAAGATTTTTTTCCTTTTGTTCGAGCGATAAGGAATGTATGATACTAGTGACGGACCTATTGTTCGAGCACGTAGGGTTGTAAAATTTGAGTTTATTGACACACATGGTCGACTAGATTAATTGTAAGGGCGTCAGGGTTTATTCTTAATTAAGGGACTTTGATCAGACGTGCTTGAGCCATCGGCGATAGTAGCCATGTTTAATGTGATGGTTTAAATTGCGAGAGCTGATCTCGTCACATCAGTATTAAGAGCCGATCTCTCTATTCATGTCTCTTACTAAATGGATTTACTTCACTTAAAGCTTCGTCTTGCTGATTGGCTGGATATTTGATTGTATGCATTAGGTGAGCATCTGATGGTGTGATAATTCTGATTTTAATAAGTATTGTAAACGGCTTTTTACTTTAATCACTGAGTGGACGTTTTTTATGCCAGAAAATGAAAGCTATTCGTTTTCTCGTTAATAATAGTTAATTTTTATTAAGCCCACCTCTCTCCTATACTATGTTTACTTTACGTTCAATTTTTGGTCCTTCGAGCCGCATTAGAGAGAGAGAGAGAGAGAGAGAGAAATGTAGAAAGAGGGGGAGAGAGAGACGGAGGGAAGGAGAGAGAGAGGGGGAAAGAGAGAGTGCAGTCTTAGGAAAATATAGCCTTGGCATTCTTGTAATAATCCGTCATTTGTATTTCATTTGCAGATAGAATATTGCCTTTATTTTGAATCTAGCGGGACTTAATGTGTTATTTTGCTTTTAATTTTTAAACATTTGTAAACATGGCATTTTATTTGGACAATTTTCATTTCTGTCTTAATTAAGTGGTGATAAACGGTAAAATACCATTGCGCTAGTAGCCTAAAATGGGCTAACGGCTCTTCAAAAATCCCAGACGCCAGAAATTAGTTGGCTACACGCGCAAAGTCGCGTATCCTTTATTCAAACTAAACTGCCCTCGGCGGAATGGAATTATGTGCCGACTAAAGAGAACCCAGCTGACCTGGCAAATTGCGAAGTCAAACCTTCGGATCTTCAGCAATCTGAGGCTGCGTGGCATGCACCTAAATGGCTGACCTTTTCTGCAGAAGAGTGACTAAAACAGCCAGACATTCGGCAAGTACTAAACACAAAAGGACAATTGAGTGAGCTGGAAATACTAACGCGATTTTCAAGTCTAACTTGGCTGATCCGAGTTGTATCGTAATATCGTCGACCTCTCGTTACATTACGCATGCTTGAGCGATCGTCGTAAGCAGTCATGGTCTGTAGCTGTTCCACTCCTTGTAGTGAGTTATTGTAAGAGCTGATCTCGCCAATGGATTATTGTGAAAGCTGATCTCGATCTTCCTGTGACTATGGAGAGAGCTGAGAGAGCGTACTTTGAACCCGTGAGTCACCGTTTGCAGACGGCACGACTGTCCTGAGAACTCAAAGGTCATCGTTTCACACGGCCCGACTATCCCCGTTTTTCCAGACCAAATAGCGCGGGCTGCGCACCTTACCAGGTCACCGAACGAGACACCAGTATAAAAAGGACCCGCAACGAGACAACGGAGAGTTCCTCGGGTACGGCGACCCGAGTAAAATCGGTGAGCTATCCGCGGTGCAGCTCCTCTGGCCGTCCTATACTCCCAGTAGGCGATATACTCCCAGCACCTCCTAGTGCTTTCCCTGTGGCGTACTCAATTGGTGGCCGAAGGGCGCTCCTACGATCACCTATCGAGGCGCGACGTTCTACCTGCAGGTCGTCAAGCCGGTTTAACCGAAGTGCCTTTGCTCAGCGAGCTGATCACCTGGAGCACCTATGGTGGAGCAACCGGGGCTAGTAGGATTACGCACGCCTAAACAGCCTGCACCGCACCCAGAGGATGAAATGAATCGGCGTTGCCTAGCGCACCTACCACCACGACTCGCTAGGCCGGGGCGACGTCAACCCGAGTAGCCGGTCTGATGCCTCCTTCGCTCCCAGCACCTGTGATCGACTCGGTTGGCGGCCGACTGGCGCTCCTGCGACCACCCCTCGAGATAAGGGTACGTCAGCGTTAAATGCCGCTGACCGGCCTATCCGCGACAACACTCCTGTTTCCTCGTCCCGCTCCCGCTTTGAAAGGTTACTCGATATACGACTACCTAGCGCTCCTATGGTCGTCTATCGAGCAAAAGCGTGTCCTGATGCACCGTCAATCCACCCTACGCCGACCCGCAACATTCCGAAAACCGAACTAACCGGTCGATCCCGACGATCGACCTGACCACCCTGACCAACGAAAATCCGCACCCGTTGCGGATGCCTGAACCCCGTCGGGCCTTCCTTTTACCCGGACCGGTTTATACCGCGATATGAGTGCGTTATCGCACTCATATCGTCGATTCGTCACCGTAGTGTGATCCCGAAGATCACACTACACCCTCGGATTAATTAGTTTTGTATCTTATAGGCAAATATATACCATTTCTTGTGTTCTTACTTAACCTGCCGTTCGTTTTATTCGTAAAGCTTGTCTCAAATCCAAGAACACTGGTTTAGACTGAAGCGTCCGAAGAGAAACAACACAGGTGGAATAGAAACGGAACGTTATAGTGCAAATTCAATATATGGATTGCATGATAGTGAGTTATCCTAATTTTAATTATAACTGTAAAGATCTTTTTCCTCCACTCACTGAGCGGAAGTTTTTTCTGCCAGGTAAATAAACTTTGTTTCTTTTCTCCTAAATTATAGTTGATTTCTGTTGGGCACAACTATCTCCTTTTATAAGTTTTCTTTAATTTTGATTTATTTATAAGTGTGCTTTTGTTTTGCTATATTTACGTTTTATATTTTTTTTAATTAGATGTAGATGTAAATTCAGTTTTATATAATCGGAAAGTTTCTTTCCTCAAGCAGTTGTTGGCTGAATAGCTTGGGAAAGCATCATCTTTTAAAGTCTGTCTAATTAAATTAATTTTTTTTATCACAAATTCTGGGTTAGAGTTTTTCCATAACTAAAGATATAGAAATGTTATTAAACATGGAAACTGCATCTAAAGAAACTGAAACGTGATTAGGAGAGATACTACATGACTATGTGAGATGTGAATCGCTTTTCCGATATAATTATTTTAAATTGTGTGAAAAAAAGGCAGATAATTTTTATAGAGGACCGTTAATAGTGGAAACAATAAGATTTAGTTGAGAGTATCACGCTTATGGATTTTAGGGAGTCCGTAGGCCCTGCGAGTGATGGATGTGTAAGTTCGGAGTTTTTTTTCTTGGTAAGGAAAAATAAAATTATTTAGTTCTAAGTCAGACACTAAATTATTGTTTTTGTCATTTAAAGTTCTAATGTATTTAAATTTGGAGAAGGAATAAGGTTTTTTATTATTTAGGATTTTAGACATTTTTTATGGTAATCAGTTTTATAAAGTGCAATCGCAACATAGTCTATATCCGAATTAGTAAATATCACAAACCAACTAATAGGTTCTAGAAATTTTTTAATACTCTTAAAGGCTTACTTCCAAAATATAAAATTTCCAAAGTCGTTGAATAATACAATTGCACTGTTTGTCCCTTTTCTTATGTGGGTGAGACTAGTAGACCTATAGAAACCAGTAGTCGTGAACACAGATATTCTATCTGCTACCCTTATTCAATTGTTCATACTGCTCTTAATAAACATTACATTGATACTGGCCATAATTTCGATTTAGATAATTATTAGATATAATCAGTCGAGAATAACAGCGCGATGAAGAAATGATTTGAAAAAGTTTAAACAGTTTCAACGAAATTAAAAACTACGTTTTTTTTTATTAGAACTTTCTGATAAATGTCATTATCTCAGAAGAACAAGCTCTTATTGTACAATCTATAATGAAGCATTAATGGGTTTTTCCTCTGCCTAAAAAAATTTGGATTATTTATACTATTTTTTTCGTCTTGGCAATTAGCCTTTATTCTATCAGTGAATATAATAGTATTTTATCATAATGTCGACAGCCGCTAAATATACTTAAGAAACTCGCGCAGCGCGTTTTAAAATGCGTAACTCCTGTGTACAACTATATGAATTCCACGAATTAAAAACGCACTGTGTGATTTACTTCAGTCTTCTTGATGTAAAAAAGATATTGTTAAGGTACAAAATACGTCGTTTTTACATGAAATTGAGCGACGCGTCTTTTGCCAAATAAGCAACAAAAAACTTAAACGATTTACGGGCACTTGAATTTCGACGTCTATATTTCGAAAAAACACTTTTTTTTATTTAATATTGCATACTATAGCGTGATCCATTTTTGCTTACAATAGAATTTTTCTTTCATTATATCGAAGTTTTACACTCTTCTTGGAAAGGTCAAAAGGTACAGAGAAATTTCAACTTAAAAGTAGCACGCACAATTTTTTTAAATATAGAATAATTGTGCGATTTCAATATGATTAAGTATAATAATTGCGTCACTTAACTTCTTTATTATATTCTTTTAATTTTTACCATTTGTGTTTCTTGATTGTGCAGTAATTGTACTATGTTTTTGCCTTCATTGTGAGGTAAACAATTTTTATGTTAATACTATAGTCGATACAAATGTATTCAAAACATAATTGTACAATCACAGGAAGTTAAAAATTATTAAACCTTTAATTTTCTAAAATTTAATTTTTATCATTTATTTTATTAGAAGCAATATGTTTTCAATACTTTATTGCACGTTCACAGATAAATAAAGTTTACCCTTCAACTTCCTGTGCAGGAAAAACTTCTAGTTTAGTTAAAGAGTAATTTTTTGTAAACTGTTTAATTATCTGTTCTCAGGAGTTTAATATTTCTTACAGTTTTTTTTTATTTGACCAAATCTTTCATTCAAGCTTGATTATCTGATCCAGTAAACTAAACTTAGGAATCTTTATCATACGCTTATAGCATTAAGAATTAAACATTGCCTCGTATTTCCGCAACGATATTCACCTCGTCACTTTTTTCAGTTTTTAAACAAATAACTTTTGCTTGCTACAGAGTTAAGTTCACAGTTCGATTTTCTATCCAATGAAGACTCTATTCCTGGTTATTCTCGAGGCCGAACTCTTAATTTTTGGAACATATCATTCACCTAAAAGGTGTCTGCCACCTGCCGAGCATCCTCTTCGTGCTAGGTCCAGGTCTCCTGATATAAGGCTTCATCCTTTTTCTATCTTCATAACTCCTCCTGTGAGACTACCTTCTCCTAATGGACATGGATGTGGATTTATACAAATTAAATTTATTCGGCTTATTTACTTAACGAGTCGACACCATATCCTCGAACTTTGAAGATACACTTTTTCTGACGACATGCCATTCAGAATAAGAATAGGAAATGGAAAGTATCCAGTCCAAGAACAGATTGTATAATCAACTTCCGATGGTGACATACTTTCAACTTTGGAAAGTTTTAATGACCTTGCTAGAATTAATTTAAATTATGGTTCTCCTATACAACGAGCTGAAATAAAACTGGAAATTGGCATGATAACCTCATTGACCTTAGAAAAAATCTTTTAAATTCCAACAGGCGTTCGCCGAACAATCAAAAGTAATTTTAGAGTATAGAATCCAAAATTCTTGTTGTTGCTCTTGCGGTGTTAACAGCGTTCATATCCTGCCTAAAATTTCGAGGGGAATAGAGTCCGTTGTCCAAAAAGAGAAGTGCCAAATTTTCTGCAACTACGATTTTCGGACAGCAGTCTCCATTGTACACTGGAGGACTGACATCGTTTTCCAAGAATTCGAGAAATGAACTGTATTCATGATCGAATTTTCGACTTCTACCAACTGTAACATCACTGCCCAAAAGAAACAAAAGGACCACATTGACAGTCAAGGCCTCAAAAAGGCGCTGCAATTACTGCACCTAAAATATTCGGTTAAAGTAATTGTCCTTGTTGTATGTGCTCTCGAAGGTGTAAAACTATCACTAGACTATCTGATTAATTATCTTAAGAGAAATGGGATTTTTGCCTGTTTGTCATTGTGGTTTCGTTATGTCCTTTGGCTACCAGAAAACGTGGAAATAGTTGTAAATTACCCCGGCTTTACTAAGAGCCGATGTCATTTTCATAAAGAGCAGTTGCTCATAGTGGGACCATGCAGTGGTTTTTCACCCATAGTTTACGCAGAAAAGTGAAAAGTGTACTAACATATGCTCAGAGATTAAGCAAAGATTTCTGCAAAACATAACAAAATTTAAGAGAGGAATTCCACGCTAAATTCATAAAAATCAATGTTTATCTTGTCGTCTTTTTCTTGTCTCTAGAACAATCTCACTGTCAGCAATTTCCAGCAAGTAATGATAAATTTAGGTAAACAATAACTGGACTCAAGATATTTAAAATGAAAATTTAGGAATTAGAAAATTTTTATTAAATTTTAGTAAGAAATAAAAATTTATTTCGCTCTTGAATTAACTTTTAACTTTTTATGAAATTTTGAAACACCCAATAACTAAGATTTTTAATAAATCATTCCGAGAAGAAATCAGAAATTTTTTGAGAATGTTTCTTATCATTAAACTTTGACATAGGGTTGTCACGGTCTGTGAATAATAATCAGTTGTTAATATCAATTATATAAAATACTCAGAACCTATAATTTATCATTACCATAAAAGTATTCTTCGAATATATTCTCTGAGCAACACTCATCGATTGCTAAATGGTTATCCGAAACATCCTACCTTACCGACCATAGATCCATAAACAACTTTATATTATATATCTAAAGACTGCGTTATTTGTAAATTGATCTTTATTATCATTTCTTATCAATCATCATGACCAATTATTACCAATTATTACTAATTATTCCTAATTATTATTTTCATAAATATGTACTATTTATATTCTGAATCATATCATAAATTCTATGTGAAATTCTAAGAAATATCAAGTAATACTAATTTGAATCATATGAATGAACGGTCATTGACGTCATAACCAATCAGAAGGAAGCAAGCCCCACGAACGAACACGCGAGGCCCATCCGCTATGGCCCAATTGGTGAAAAGGCCATAAACGTCATAATGACCTCCCACCTACTATAGTGGCCTCCAACCTACGCAATATCCCAGTATCTGTGTCATCATGCTATAAATCAATGTCAGAAAATGGTCCACCAAGGGACTATTTTTCCCGTCCTGATCGTCTTTTTGCCTATCTATACCCACGTCTTGAAGGGTTAGAACAAGTTTATTTCTACCATCGAATCGCTGCCCAAGAACTCTCCGGAACTTTTAAAAACATTTAGAAACTGTGAAATTGATGAAAATTGAATCAACTGATAAAATAACTCTAACATCAGTGAGTTTAACACTTTAAATCTGAAGAATTAAACCTAAACTCTGTGAACCCCCTTAACAATCGAGAAACCTCTCCTAAGAAAAGCCACCACCCTCCTATTGTATCATCTAACAATAGTGAAGGAAGAGAGATCGACCAACTCTACTAACAGAGTCCCTGACCAAGATTCTCGAGTTCTAAAAAAGGCCCTTATTTTAAGCGACAACAAATTCATATTTTTGATAAGTTTCCACTATAACTATTACTATCCATTATTTCTTTCTCAAGCGTTAATTTAAAACTGGTCTTTAAAGTCTTTTCCTTTTTTTAAAGGGTGGACATCAAGACGAGGTCTTTTAGTATTCCTGACAGTTCCATGCTGCGTATATCTATTTAAACTAATAATTCAAAATAAAACTGGGACAAATCCAATATGTAAACTTGATATCAATAAATTGTAATTTTTATATCTTAACAATTTTCTAATCAATAATTCGATTGTCAGAAACTTTTCGTTTTGCTTTTTCCTCAATCCCTGTTCTCTATTTTTAAACAAATTTAAAATAAAAAAAGAGGAAGTAGCGTAAGTTTAGATATAATTGTTTTATAGTAAAGTAAGTACATCTCATCTGAGACGTAACAGGGGTGTATATAACCCAATTATTCCAACTTTTTTATTTTTTAACTACTGGTATTGGAAAAAGAAAACTATAATCCAGAAAATATTTTGTAATATAAAGGCTCAAATTTAAACAGTTCAAAACCAAAATCAGATTTCTGAAGAGCTTGCTGCATAGAGTTCTGAATTTCTTTCAAATTCCTAATTACTCTTCTTTTTCATACTTTTCAAACAGTGATATGAAGTTAAAATTTTAGTCATCGTAAGGCCAATTTTCTTGCCTTTCATTTAATTTAAAGTATCACAATTCCGTTTAATACTATAAGATACTATAAGATGTTAATTTTTATAAACAATTGGTATAAATAAACAGTTAACTATGTCGTTTTCTGTAGCTATTTTATATACAGATTCCTTATATAGCAATAAATTTTAGTAGGATTGTTCAAAAAGTGATTTTTTATTTTAAAAACAGGTAGCTGACTTAATCGAAACAAAATACTCTCCCGATTTTCCTTCGGCTTTTTTACTGCTAACACTTAACTATATGCACTTGATTTATTGTAAATAATTTTCGAATCCAAGCTTCATATTATTATTAAAGAAATCGTTTCCCTTTAGTTCTCAGTGTGAGCAAAATCAAACTTTTATTCTTAATGTAATCAATATTATTAACAGCAAATAGTTCTATATGTTGATAAAAATCTAACTCGGAACTCTAAAATAAATAAAAATGTAATAAAGAAATTAATTTCGAACGCCGCTGTGACTCTTACGAATTTCATGATTCTCATTAATGGCATAAGTGTTAAAAACAGAATATTTTCTTCAATGTGCAATCTACAACAAAATTTTCATTTCAAAAATAACTAACACTAAAACGCAATAAAAATATAGCAAAAATTCTTTATTGTTAATATTCTTGTTGAAATATTATTAAATACATTTACATTGAACTTTCCATTAGAAATAAGTTAATAATTAATCTTTAGTGAAGGAAAAACATTTCTTTATCAAAAAGTTACAAAATTGGCTAAATTGAGTCTTTACGTTAAAAATAATTAAAAAGAAAGTGAATTGTTAATTATAAAGCGTTGTCCGACAACAGATCCAATTTTTTTAAATAAATTTAAAACATTTTAATTTAAAATCATTTTTGTCACACATTGCTTTAAATATACAGGGTGGACCATTTTAATCTACCCACCCCAAAATATCCGGATATAAGCAGTATTAAAAAAATTGTCAAGACAAAAGTTGCTCAGGATAATGGGGGTCATCTTTCTGGAAAATCGGTTTTAACCTTGAGATCAATTTTCAAGGTTATTTAAAGGTCACTTTGATTTTTTTAAATGGGAACCCCTATTTCTGAAATTAGATTCTGAAAAACCGGAAAATTTTACGTCCGAAATGATAGTTAAGAATCCATTTCCACGAGGTCAAACGAAGATTAAATCAAGGAAAAATGTCAAAAATCATGCAGAACATGATTTTTTTGGTTTAATTTTTTTAACACGGTTAAGCACCACAAAGCTGGGGTGAATTTGGGAGAATTTGATCACCTTGACCTTGAGGCAAACTTGTAAGGTCATTTGTAGATCAAAGTGCGGAGTTTGTTGGTTTGGAGCTTGTGAGTTTCTGAGTTTGATTCCGGGTGTATAAGTTCAAGAACTTTGACCTTCGAACGACCTTTCAAGCATGCCTCAAGGTCAAGTTTTTAAAGTCATTGGTTCCTAATTCACCTTACCTTTGTGTTGCCCAAACGTGTTAAAAGAAAACAAAAAAATTTCTTTTTGCATGATTTTTAAATTTTGACTTTCATTTAGTCTTTATTTGACCTCGGGAAAATTGACTCTAACTATCATTTCGGACGTAAAATTGTTCCCTCTTTTAGAATCTAATGTCAAAAATGGAGGTTTCTATTTAAAAAGATCAATGTGACCTTCAAATAACCTTTAAAATTGATATTAAGGTCAAAATTGATTCTGCAGAAAGATGACCTCCATTGTCCTAAGCAACATTTGTCTGAATAATTTCTTTGTATACCGCTTATTTCCGGAGATTTTGGGATGGATACATTAAAATGGCCCACCCTGTATAATAAAAATCAGCTGCACCAAATTTCTTAGAAATTTAATACCGACCTGTCAACTATTTGAAACAGTAAATCCCAGGTCCCTCTCACTGTGCGCTAGTACGAGATTATAAGGGTTTTCCACGAAATCCTGAAAAATGCTTTATCCAGTTGTGACTAGTTTTTTTTTAAAAACCCTTAGTTCATATTTCACAACTTTTTGTCAATAGCGCCTATAATTTGTAAACGCGATTTATTACATTTTTTTGAAAGATATGTCTTACTTTGAAGAGATTTGCCCTTTTCTTTGCGAAAAAGTCAGAGGAAATGCAAATAAATTTTGCGTCTCTCTACAGCGAAGGGATATGAAAGTGCCTGCGGCGTTCTCGAGCCGGAAACAAGACGGGAAGTTATGCATAATGGCCGACCACTTCTCCCGTTATCCGTATATATTGTTACGGGCACTCTAAGGCTAGTAGTTATATATTTATATCAGACCTCAGAACCCGTTAACACCGACCTTGGTCAAGTGAAGTTTTCCTCCTTCAGCAACCCTGAAGGCATAAATTCATCAACTAATGGATAAATGTCATAAGTTTTGGAACGGAAAAAATGATAAAGCTCATAAATCAAGAAATACTGAACAATACTACTGATGTGATGACACTAGCTGGGTGACGATTCTCGACACCACGAGGTATCGAATGTTAAGCACGGTCGGGCGCGCTTATTCGTTGGATGGGTGACCACCGTAATTATTGCTATTTTGGCCCCCCCTGCCTCCTCGTCAATGACTATAATTTTCTCCCCCCCCCCCCCCTCCCCAAATCAACCTAGCCATTGGCTGGGTATAGGATTTGGCGTCTTTTTTTTTTTTTTGTTCTTTATATTTCCGATATGCCGACAAAACGGTATCCTCTGTAGGCAATCAAGAATAATTAAAAACATCAAAATATCAGACTTCAGAAACCAAAATTCTAGCTCTCAAAACATTGAGACTAGGATGATTTTCACAGAAATAGAGGAATAATAAAAAAATAATTTTTTTTTAATAAAATAATTGCAGGTGCCGTATTCAATTGAATATAAAACACATTAAATTCCTAAGATTTAGAGCTGAAATATGTTAAATTTTTAACCAACAGAGATTTTCTTCTAAAAAAGAGGAATTTTTAACAACGCCAAAGGAATTTCCAACCAAAAAGTTAAAAGAACATCAGAATAATTGAAGTTTCAAGTAAAAGAGACAAATTTTTAATAGAATAGTTAGACTTTCAACCAAATTCTTAAATCTTAAAGTAAAAAAGATACCAAAATAATTACATTTTTGAACAAAAAAGGTTGAAATTCAAGAAAATATTGTCGATTGTTTCAGAACAAAAGGTTGGCTTTTAAACCGCAAAAGATGAATTTTTAGCAAGAAACTTGATTTTCAATAAAAGACAAATTAACTCACAAACTACATAGTTGGTCTTTTAACTAAAACAGATCAACTTTTAACCAAAAAAGTAATCATGAATTAAAAATTAAAATAATTAATTTTGACAAAAAGAACCAAAATTTTAAACTGGGTAAATACGTTCAAAAAAGAAGAATTTTTACCAAAAGAATTAAATTCTCAACCAAAAAGACTAATTTTCTAAATAAGAGCTGGATTTTTTAATAATAAATGATGTTCATCCATGAATTTTTCAGCGATAAATGGAAAAGTTCAATTTTTACACAGAAAAACTTATATTTAACAAAAACAAATATCGAACTTTCTACTAAAAAAAGTTAACAAAAAATTTTCAGTTTTAATCAAATTACACCGTTCCTTGACAAATGTTTTTTCAAAGATGGATGCTTCTTTTAGGATGTTCCTTTTACCGTTCGACAAAGCCTAAGCGCATCTCGAATAGATTTTTCATTTTTTGTTTATTTAGAATTAATTACCTGAAAGTTAGACCGTTTTTTGTATCTTTCAACTAGTTATCCTAGTATCAACTACACAAGAATAATTTTCATCCAAGTAATTGAATTTTAAACTAAAAAAGATCAATTTTCAACAAAAAAAGGAGAAAAATTAATTTTGAGCAAATTAATTTAAGTTTCAGCCAAGGAGTTGAATGTTTAACCAAACGAGGCTTAGATTTTCTGATCAAATTCTGATAATTCAGTCGGCATTTAGGCTAAAAAACGTGAAAATTAGGAAGTGTCTTAAAAACTGGGGGACTCTGCTGTCAGTAACCGGTTGCGTTTGGGAGTTCCGGATTTCTGCAGTTTTCCACTTCTCTGTCTAAATTTTTAACCGAAAACGAGCCCTTCAAATGACAATAAAATCTCCTGTAAAAGATGTGGATTTACTTACGCAAAAAACTACCAAGTTATATACATTGAAGAATAAATAAATAGATTAGAAATACTGAGCAACAATAATACTTGAATTTAGTCGACTGGATACATTCTGCAGAGAGAAAGGTTGGTTGGCCCCTTCAATTGTCGGTTATGTGTGGTGCAATTTTCCTTTCAGTTTTTGTCTGTTTATTTGGATGTGAGTAGTAGCAGTACGTGCGTGGACATTAAGTTGGTGAACATTGCTGTCAGCGAGGGGAATGGAAAATTCAGTGGCGTGGAAACTTGCGAGCAACATATAAATCATGAAATAAGGCTACGTTCATAACTGGAAGAACGTTCCATTAGCCACAGCGCACACTGTTCATCCGATTAAGCTCAAGCATTCTGTGCTTCCCTCTTTCGCTCTTTTCTTTGTTCCTTTCTTATTTCTTTCTTTTCCTTTCTCACTCTTTGTCGAGTATATCGCGTCGTTTTAGAACAACCTTATAGCTTTTATATTATAGTCTAAAGTTAAATTAGTTAACATTTTGTGAAGAACTAGAAAAAAAACCTTTAACACTAACAAAATGCTTAGCTAGCCGAAGATTAATATAATGCCGAATACACCACGTATCCTAGTCCACTTTATCCCGTACCCCAGCCGACTTTACCCCGTGCGTTAGCGGACCATATCCCACATTGCGTTACGCAACTTTGAAACGCTTCGTTTATCGAGGGAATTTTGAGTAAGCCCAAACTTCTAGCAAGGGAAATGTTTATTAGGATATAATAAAGTTTTCTGGAATGTATTACTTCAACAGAATGAATCGTTAAAAAAATATGAATATTCAAACAGAGCGTCATATAGAGATCGACCGCGTGGGAGGTTATTGTGTACAAATATTATTGGCTCACGAAGTATTTTAACCTCTATTGGACTAATACATTTCAGAAAACTTCACTATATTCCAATTAACATTTCCTTTGCTGGAATTTTCGGCTTATTAAAAATTCCCTCGATAAACGAAGCGTTTCAAAGTTGAGTAACGTTATTTTGAGACTGCTTGGCAAAAAAATTAATAGCTTTTTTCATAACAAATTGGAAATTTTGAAACGAGCGTATCATCTTCAAAACAGTTTGTAGCATAACTCATCCGATTTCCATGCAAAAATATTCAGAAATTTGTCTTTTAGAACGAGTTAGAATCAAAATGTGTATTAAGTTTGGTTTTTCACAAAATCCAGTTTTTTTCCTTCTTTCAGAAACAGTAAAAGATAAAACTTTTTTGTAAAAAGATAAAAGATGCGACATGAAATTTCCTACATAGACATACATTTCAAAAATTTCATTTTCAAAATCGATTTTAAAGACAACAGGGGCCAACATTTTTGCGCTCCCAACTGAGTATAACTTGAACAGCGTTCCGAACTGCGTGGAATAAGGTGTCAGCTTTAGCGTAAGCGTAGGCAACCGAGCATGCCTAGGCCCTAAGTAGTATACCTAGGCCCTTACCCCGGACCCTATTCGACTTTCCCCTGTACCCTAGCCAATATTGCCTTGTGCCTCAGCCAACTTTACCCCGCACTTTCTTTCCCTCACTCAACCCCTACCTCTCTCTCTCTCTCTCTCTCTCTCTCTCTCTCGCTTACTCACTTTCTCTCCATCCTTTGCTTTCACACTCACACTGAGGCTCTGACAGTATTATCACTGTATATCGGCATGCGCTCATGTATATTACAGTATATAGCGGCATGTGCTCTTATTTAAGGTCGTAGTGCGTATACTTGCGTGCATTGATTTGCGATTTTGCGTACTTACTGACGTGTCATGTAATTATTAAGTGTTTTTCAACTGTTTTTTTATGTTAAAAGGGTTCAAGAAGAACAGCGTCAATTTAAATCCTATGCAGTTATCACTTCAATCGGTTGTCCCACAAAGCGATGGCTCACCATTTTTTTTTTATTAAAAGTACAGGTATCCGGTGACAAACACTAAAGAATCTTTATAATGAAAAGTATTCTGATAAATGATGATAATCTGAACAATCTTATGATTTTTTTAGAGGATAGTATGGTAAAAACAATCTTTTTTTCAATAATTTTTTTTTACAAAAATTTTTATTTCAAAGTTTTAATTTTTCTATATGTTATTCTACATTGTATGGAGTATGAAAAAATTTTTTTTGTACATTTTCGTTAACATCCGGTGGACATATGGGCAACTGAAAGACGCCGTCTTTAAAAGTGGTACCCATGATTTCTCCATTTTGGATCATCTAAAACATACAAAACAAATTAAATTTGTAAGTACATATGCATGGCTAGCTAATGACTTACGACTGAAAAAATTCATTGATAAATAAACAAATAGTGCAACTTTCAATTTTTTTCTTTTTTCGCCTGTTTTTTGTTACTAATTGTGTCATAATGTTGTTAAATATCAATTGACAATAATTATCAAGGGTCATTAGATAGCCATGTCTTTTTTGAGAATTTAAAATAAAAACTAGGCAAATCGGTGCGGCAGATCGGCCGGAATCGTCGGTAATAGTTCCAAAAACACTGTTTCGAGAAAAACGCGTTTAAAGATCTTGCAAAAATTATCAATATCATTATAATAGGAATGGTAATCATAATCATTTTTGCATAACCTGAATATTGTATTTTATGTTTTTTAGGTCGCTGATAACGAATCTGCTATTAAATTTATGAAATTAAATTGTTTAAACAATTTTTATAAATAAATTATCTTAAGTAATAAAACATTTTTCAAGTTGCATATGTTTTCCATAGTTTTGGAGATCACTGATTACAAATCTAGAAACATTTTCACATTTTTAATGTTTTTAAACAATTTTTTTGACGAAATGTTGCAAAATTTGATTTTTTCATTATGCATATGATTTCCATGTTAAAAGGGGTCAAGAATGACGAATTTGGCATTAAATTCAGAAAAATAATTTTCTTAACGACATTTTGAAACAAAATATTACTAGCTAACATTGTTTTAATGCATTTGTGATAGTTTAAAGAAATTTGGGGTGAACAAAAAAATTCTTTAGATCAAGTAAAACGAGGAAAAATCAAGAGCACAAACAGTTAAAAAATTTTACTTTTCACTTGAAAGAACGTTTCTCAGCGACACTATAATGCGGCTCGACAACAAATTTGCATTTAAAAAAAGTTAGAGCAGGTACGAAAGCCAAAACAAAAGAGTCAACTCGACGCGCCAGCTGTGCGATTCGAGCACTCGAGACCTTGCGGCAAATCTCATTTTTGATGACTTTCTAATATCATCTGAGGTTAAGGAAGGTTTCTACATTATTGTTAAAAGTTTAAAGTAACCAAAACTGCAAAAAAAATTTTGATTTTTTGCAAAATGTTTACCATACTGCCCCCTTAAATTAAAAGTTTGAGCATTAACGATTTTTTGTTTAAAACAAGTAAAAGTGCTTTAACATCTCTATGGAGTTTCAGTTTTGTAGATAAAATTAGAACGAATTCTAATTTTGATACGACTAGCGAAACTTACATGTTAAAAATATTTTACTGATGCTAACATACAAAAAATTGTACCGTAATGTTTGTTTAAAAATATCTATTTGTATAAAGATAGCTGAAAACCGACAAGCGGAAATCGCTGAAAAGTTTTTCATTTTATACATCCAATCACTTTTTTTATTGAAAATGACAATTTCCAGTTTATAAAACTTAAATATCCTAAAACTGATAAGATAATTTGAAATTCCCAGTTAGGGAATTGTTCGAACCGTCTAATCTAGACGGCCTTTTCGGGCCCTCATCAGCTGCAGGCTAGCCCGTCAAGACTAAACATGCTTTGACTGTCTTACTGGAATATTATTTTATACATACCAATAAAGCCAGCCTGTTTAAAAGTATAAAAATCAATTTTTGTCCTCATTATCTAGTAAGTCTTTTCGGGCCCGAATCAAGTACTTGCTAGCCTATCAGAGTAAAACGATTACATCGAACAAATACTTTGGTGCGAAAAAAATATGTTGCAGCCCGGATTTGAACCGTGAACACCACTATACATAAGTGAAGCGTTAAATTTAAGATGTTTTTTGTTCAAATCCGGGCTGAGGCAAATTTTTTTCATTTTCTTTAAAAAATGATTGGTTCGAAATGATCTTTAATCTTTGAATTTTAGTTAATTACAAAGTTATTGAAAGTTATTTAATTAGGAGAGTATTTATTTTGATCTGGTACTCCAAACGTTTTTAGCAAAAAAAAAATCATTTCTTATTTAGAATTTAGGACTTAAATAAACCCACAATATTACAATACAATGTTAAAAATACTGGACAGCTGATATCTCATTGAAACTGATATTAGTTTACCCAACATAGAAGTACGTTTTGAAATCACACCCCTGAGGAAAGCTTTGGCGAAACTATAAACCCGGAACCGAAACAATCCACGCGTATCTGCAGTTATTAGAACGTTTATTTGATTTCGCACGGTTCAGAAAACAAGGGAGGATTCAGAAGCTGATTGAAGCCCCCCCCCCCTCGAGATTTAGCACATCAAATTTAAAATAAAACATTTTTACATCAAGTACAGAATTAAACAAAATTAACCACAAAAGAAGAATTTTCTACAAAATACTTGAATCCTAAGTAAAAAAAAAGATTTCTCAGTCGATTAGAAAAAAAATTTATTCAAAATATAGAAACTTCAAGTGATACGAGATGAATTTTTAACCAAAGATGCGGATTTTTGAATATAAATTTTCAACCAAGGAGATTAATTTTTTAACAAAAAAGAAGTTTTAGCAAAATACGTATATCTGTAACTAAATACTCAAACTTTTAACCAAGAAGATTAATTTTCCACAAAAAAGTCAAATTTTTAACAATTCACATCGATTTTCAACCGAGTAGTCGAAATTTTTAGCTAAAAACATCGATTTTTAATCAAAAATGAAACAGTTTAATTTTTATTCAAAAACCAATTAAATTTTAATACACGCAATGTAACGAATCTTCTACAAATTTAATGAATTTTCTACTAAACTCTACTACTTTTAAAATTAAAAAACGAATTTTCTATACAAAATAGTTGAAGTGTAAACCCAAAATTATAAATTTTCAACAAAAAAGTACATTTTCAAATTAAACAGTTATTTTGAGTTGAAAAAAATAGTTTTTAACGCAAAAAATAATTTTTTCATAAAATACGTACATTATTTACCAAAAAAATGGGTTTTTAAAACAGAAGATTATTTTTCTGCAAAAAAAATTCATGTGCTTTTTTCTAAATTCTTCTTTCTCGTTTAAAACTTCACATTTTGGCTGAATTTTTTTTTTTTTTTTGTTAAAAATGAAACTATTTGGCTTAAAATTAATCTGTTTCATTTGAGAGTTCAACTACATATTTTGTTAAAAATGTGTCTTTCTTGGTTAAATTCTATTTTTTTCATCAGATTAAATCTTTTTTGTTTAAAATATTATATATTACACGTTTTGATAAGAATTCATGTATTTTTAAAAATTCAAATACCTTCCTCAGAGTTGATCTGCTGTTGACCAAAATGAATTATCTTGTTGTTGAAAATTTCTAAATTTAATTAAACCTTAAACTTTTCTGCAGAATATTCGACTCCGCAGCTTTAAGATTTAACATTTTTTGTAAACCTTTAAAATTTTTGCTTGGAAAATGACTTCTTTGTTGAAAATTCACGTATGAAGTTAAAAATTTAATTATTTTTTTAAAAACTAAGTTAACTTCATGATAATTTAACTCTTTAGCAGAAAATGAACTTTTCTGTCGAAAAATTATATTTTGGGTTCGAAAATTCAACTCTTGTGTAGATATTTTATCCTTTAGGTTTAAAAATTTAAAAATTTTATTAAATATTTATATATTTTTCTGAAAATTAGTATTTTTTTGGTAGAACATTGCTTTGTTAAAAATGTCACTATTTTGCTAAAAATACAATTTTTTAGATTCACATGTTTGTTGAAACTTAAACTTTTCAAACTATTTTTTTATTTTTTTATGCATGCTTTTTTTGTAGAAAATTTAACGATCTGATTTACAATGTATCTTTCTTGATTAAAAACTCATCTAGTTTGTAAAAAATTTAACTTCTGTTTTAATTAATTTTTTTTAATTCAACGGTTCGAATTTAGTGTTTTAGTAAAAAAATTCGTCTTTAGCAATAGAAAAATTTTCTTTCACGGTTAAAAATGAACTTTTTTCAAATTTTATTCAACTTTTAGTCTGAAAATTCAACTGCATTTGGTTGAGCTTTAAGATTTTTAAGAATTGGCCAAATTACAGCGAGTTGAAGTAAAAGAAAAACAAATTTCCTCTAGGAATATGTACTTTTGAAATTGAAATTTAAAACTGTTTTGAAAAGCTTTCAGGGGACAAAGCCATTCAGCGTGTAAAATTTATAGGCGTTTATCGGATCCGGTCCGTAAATTTGCCTAGCTAATTCCATCTTGAAAAGAGCGGCTTCGAAAATATTGGTCTTGACAATCGATTATGACGTAATTGCTCCTTATAAGCCGCCAATGTGCCAGACAGCCTTTTTCAGACAAACAATCATATTTAATCTCATGTAAACGACCTTTAACCTAATTCATGTAGATTATGATTTTGTAAAGTCAGCATATATTTGATAAGCTATTTTTACTTCATTTCTACATCATGATTTTATCTGTTTACATATTTTCCTAATTCTTTTTGTCATTGTACTTTGTTCTTATTAAATATTGTACTTCATTGTTTGTTATCATACTTTGTGGGTCAGATCGGGCAATAGCGCCCGGAGTTTGTAACCAACAAGTCCGGACTCGATTCCTGCTGCTGGCACTTCTTGCTCATTTATTTTTTCATTGAAATTTTTTGTTTATTTTATATTAAATATATTTAATTTAAGACAAAATGTTTACGTACAACTATTTTTTTAACTTAATAAATGTTTTAATTTTTTAATTTTCCTACTTTCAGTTTAAGAAAATTTTCCTTTCTTTTTTCTATACGGAATACAAATAAAATCATATAAAAGTTTGATATAAATAAAAGACATTTTATGTCAATATTTTAATATCTTAATATTTTTTTTAATAATGGAAAAAAATTGCAAGAAAAACCGTCAGCAAAAATCGAGCACAGACTTTCCGGTTACAAACTTAAAGCGTTACTACCTGATATAAACGAATATTAGTTAATGATTTAACTAAATTATTATTATTATTATTATTATTATTTTAAATATTATTATTATATAACTATTGATTCTCATATTTCAAATTTTAATCGTGAAAAGTCTTTAGCATATATTCTAGGTTGTAGATTTTGTTTTTTAATTTTTATTCTTTTTATTGTTGAACACAGAAACAGGGGAGCATTTTTTCTAGAATGGGCGGAAACATAGACTTATAATATTGAATGTTACAAGTTGCAAAAAGTATAATAATAAAGTACTGTATTCAAATGGAACATAAATAATTAATATTAGATAAATAACAAATAATGAATACAGAAATAAAATTCATATTCTCGAAGATTTCACAAATATTTCGAAGACGGTAGAAAGATTTCAATAATGTTACTAAGATTTCATAATGATCTCACAAAGATTTCAAATACTTCGCAAAGATTTCGGATAGAGTTAAAATATTATATGAAGACTTACATCATTTCACAGAGATTTTAATAATTTCCCAAAAATTACCAAATATTTCGAAAATATTTCAATAATTTTTCAAAGATTACACGGATGTTTCAAATATTTCACGAAGGTTTCAAATATTTCACAATAAAAGCGGACAGATTAAACATATATTTGACAAAGACTACAATTATTTATTAAATATTATAATAATTTCTTAAAAAATGCATGAAGATTTCAAAGATTTCGGATAGGTTAAAAAGATTTCTCAAATTTCACAGAGACATTACCAAACATTACAAAAATTTTGCAAAGATTTAAATGATTTCCCAAAGATTTTAAAGATTTTGGATAAATATCAAAGATTACACAAAAATTTTAGTTTTTT
Organism: Druon quercuslanigerum; assembly: GCA_010014905.2. Taxonomy (NCBI): domain Eukaryota; kingdom Metazoa; phylum Arthropoda; class Insecta; order Hymenoptera; family Cynipidae; genus Druon; species Druon quercuslanigerum. The sequence goes on from JAAAKG020163426.1 coordinate 27,793, forward strand.
TTCAAATATTGCAGAGATTTTGAAAAGTTTTAAAAGACTTAACAGAGTTTCAATTATTGAACAAAGATTTAAAAGATTTCGGACATTTTTAAAAGACTTTGCAAACTTGTGAATGATTTCTAAAAGATTTCAATAATTTCAAAAAAATTATCAAATTTTTCGAAAATATTTCAATAATTTCACAAATATTTTCAAGATTGCGTATTAATTTAAAGGATTTCATAAAGACTTTAATAGTTTCCCAAATATGATGCTAATTCCTCAAATATTATCCAATACTTTATAATTGTTTCAAAGATTTCAATAAATTTTAAAAGATTTCACGGAGGTTTCAAATATTTCACAACAAAAGCGGACAGGTTAAACATTTATTTAAAAAAGACTTTAATTATTTATTAAATATTAAAATTATTTCCTAAAAATTGCATTAAGATTTTAAAGACTTCGGATAGGTTTAAAAGATTTCGAAGATTTCCAAAGATTTCAAAGATTTTGGATAGATATAAAAAGATTACACAAAGATTTTGATATTTTCTCAAAGATTTTGCTTCTTCGCAAAGATTTTGAGTAGTTTTAAAAGACTTAAGACTTCAATTGAGGGGCCGGATACAATAAGGGACGAGCGCTCGAAAACGCGTAGAAATATTGTCCAAACGTCTTGTGCTAACCAAATTTTAAAGTTCAAAAAATTAAATTAAAAAAAATACAGGCTTGTAGATCATGCCAAGGCGAAACTTTTTTCTATTTAAAGTTTTTTTTACGATGTATATTTTTAATAATATCATCGAAAAACGGATGAAAAAATTTTGCCAAATTCAATTACATTTTAAAATATAAATCGTCTCCAGTCAGCCAAATATTATTGAAACTGTTTTTAATTTAGTATACATGCACACTATACCCTAGCGATGCCTACAAATTGAAGGTGAAAGTTAAAAAAATTAATTGTTCAATAATAATTAATTGCAAATGGAGATCTGACAGTAAGCACGTTTTTCTAGCTTCGGCGAAGAAAAGTATCGAGGGAA
>JAAAKG020163437.1:0-28820 GCA_010014905.2 Druon quercuslanigerum
GTTCCCATTGCTAAAATTACTGTCCCATTGAAGAATTCTTCCAGCATTATATTTAATTCTCACAGAAAAAATTCTGTAGAATTTAAAATAACGTAGGTCTGTAATTATTAAGGATTTTTTCTCGTATCCGCCACATCGGAACTAATTCTGTAATTCCTCAAGTACAAATTTTTTCCGTGTATTGGTAATACGCTATAAGAGATCCCTTATATTTCCTGGCGCGAAATATAAATTTAATTCATTACACCTTCAATTTCATAAATTTCACGAATTTCAAGAATTTCTTGAATTCCTTAAATTCCATAAATTCTTTTATTACCGTTACTTTTAGTAATTTATTTATTTCCGTAAATTCCTTGCATTCTGCGAATTCCATGAATTACAAGAATTCCTTGAATTCTACTAATTCCGTGAATTTCGCGAACACCATGTATTTCATAAATTCTATGAATTCCGTTAAATTCACAAATAAAAGTTAATTCCGTGATTTTAGTGATTTCCTTAAATTCTATTAATTTCTTGAATTCTATATATTCCTAGAATTCTATAAATTCCTTGAATTCTATCACTACCGTGATTTCGACGAATTCCATAAATTCCGTAAATTCTTTAATTCCGTAAATTCCTTAAATTTCGTAAATTCCTTGAATGCCATTTATTCCACAAATTCCTTGAATTCCATAAATTCTATGAATGCCTTTAATTCCATTAATTTCATAAATTTCGTGAATCCCATGAATTCCGCCCATTTCATGAATATCTTCAATTTCATGAATTACGCCAATTCCTTTAATTCCTTAAATTCCTTTAACAGCATTCATTCGTGAATTATATGAATTGCATAAATTTCGTGAATTCTTTTAGTTTCATGAATTCCGTGATTTTCACGATATTAATGAATTTCTTGAATTTCTCGAGCTTCGTGAATTCCGTAAATTCCTTCAATTTCATAAATTTCACAAATTTCATAAATTTAGTGAATTCCTCTTATTCCATTCTCTTATTACCGTGACTTCCGTGAATTTAATTATTTCCGTAATTTTCTTGAATTCCTTGAATTCGACTAACTCTGTGAATTCCGCGAACTCCATGTATTGCGGACGTTAACTGAATTCCCTGCATTCATTGAATTCCGTAAATTCCGTGATTACAGTCAATTCCATGAATTCCATAAATTCCATAAATTCCATAAGTTTCATAAATTCCATAAATTCCATGAATTCCGTGAAATTTACTAATCAAAGTTAATTCCGTGATATCAGTGAATTCTTCAAATTATACAAATTCATAGAATTATACAAATTCCTAGAATTATACAAATTCCTAGAATTATACAAATTCCTAGAATTATACAAATTCCTAGAATTCTGTAAATTCCTGGAATTCGACTAATTCCATGATTTCGACGAATTCCCTAAATTTCGTAAATTCTTCTATTCCATGAATTCCTCCAATAACATGAATTCCTTGAATTCCTTTAATGGCATTCATTTCGTGAATATCATGAATTTCATAAATTTCGTGAATTCTTTCAATTTCATAAATTCCGTGATTTTCACGATATTCATGAATTTCTTTAATTTCGTGAGCTTCGTGAATTCCGTAAAGTCCTTCAATTCCATAAATTTCACGAATTTCATCAATTTCGTGAATTCCTTTGATTCCATGGATTCTCTTATTACCGTGACTTCCGTAAATTTAATTATTTTCTAAAATTCCTTGAATTCTGCGAATTCCATAAATTAAAAGAATTCCTTGAATTAGACTAATTCCGTGAATTCCTTGCATTCTATTAATTCGTTTAATTCGTCGTCTTACGAACGCCCTTATACATTAATTAAAATGCTGGATGCTGACTTCACGATTTACAACACTTACAAAAGAACCTTTGAATGATCGAGTATAGCTTCCTTTGCCAATTAGCTTGAGGCACGTTTGATTTTTTTTTAATTTGCTGTGACAAAATGATTGACTCATGATTGAAGTAAGCTATAAAGAATTGGAAAACAACATTGAAAGGCAATTATTGGAAAGACAGGGTATTGTTGAGAAATCAAAATATAATTACACTCAACTTCCAGTTAATTGAAAGCTCAGTTATTTCAACGATTAGATATATCAAAATGCACCGCCCAGTTATTTCACATTTCACATCCCCTCCATTTAGCAAGACGTGACAAATAGCAGCACAGACACAGCTACACACAGCACACGTATAAAGCGCGCTCGTTCATCTTCTCCGCCCAATAAATGTTGGTGGGGATAAGGGGAATTTGATGTAACTGAACTGTTTTCATTTTAAACGCTTTGACTTAACTGGATGTTGAGTGTTATTGTATAAAATGATAAAAAAAGGAGAACAAAAAGTGCAGGGTCTGGAAATGGTAAGAGGAAGTGTAAAAGCATGTAGATGATAATATGTTAAAGATTTTAAAGATGGACAAACAATTAAATTAAAATTTTAGATCTGATATTATTGTATTGACCAATGCAATTGGAGTGAACTGTCAATAAGGTGAAGAAAAGTGTTATAATGCGGAGCCTCATTTTCTCAAAATAAAATAAAAACTTCTTCCAGTAGAACTCTCTTGACAGTCTCACAAATGGATTTTTTACGATTTTTTTTGGAATATGTATATGCAACAATTCATTGCTTTTCTTTTTCAAATATTTGTATTTGATAAATATGGTTACATCCACTTTGAAAAAAACATTTATACAATCTAAAGAGAGAACACAATTAACTATTTAGCAACGTCGTCATCGCTTTAACTTTAGAATACATAATAGAGCATTTTTCAAATTGTTCAGAATTAGGTTTCTTGGTCAGGTAATTAATCAGTCAAATCTCGAAAAATACAGTAATATTTTCTATTTAAACAATCAAATCTTTAGAGGGAATCTTTCATTTGGAATACTGTTTTGAAGTCACATAATCAAAGTTGTATCAGTTAATTCAAGGACTTTATAAATTTTTTATTCTTAAATAACAATTTTGCATTGTACCTTTAAGTGAGTACCTAAATACGAATAGAAATTAAGTTATATAAATATAACGAAAATTAAATTTTATCCAGACACATACTGAAACCTTTAACATTTTATTATTTTTCTACGTAGGATAAAGCTTTTATAAGCGTTTATAAGCGTTGTATTTAATTTAGATTTAAATTTTTTTATCTATCTTAAAACTATCATCAAAGAAGTATTTGTAAAATCAGAACAGCAAAAGCTGTTCTGACAACTACGCTCGAGAACGGAGGAACTAGGCACGGAGGACCTCCCACTACTTGCGAGTCCCCTCTTCGTTTCGCACCGTCAGTGAATTAGAGGCCAGGACTCTTCTCGCATGGATGCAGTGATGAACGCAGTGAGGCCAATGTTGGCACCCTGTGCTACTGCGCCGGCGTTAGGGCTGCGCGCTGGTTGGCCGCATTTGGCGCGCGATTCAAAATTACTTTTAAAACCAATTCTTGTAATTTAAATAAATAATTATTCAAATACACACAAGAATTTAGGCCTCCTGAGCCTGCTCCCTGTACTAAATTCCTAATAGAAAATTATGTAACTTTGTTTTAAAAAAATAATTAATTAACATGATAATAAATTTTATTACGAATTAAAAGAATTAAGGACACGTAGATAGATAATAATATACTTATAATAAAACAAGTTTTAAACATACTTAAAAAACCAAAATTAAACAAGAAAAAAGAAAAAGAAGTCAAACATTTAAATACATTTTCTCATAAATTATATTCGAAATAAAAGAAAATTTAAATTCCTCTTTAGCATGCAGTATTAAAAGTTAAATGAGGATAAGATTTGGACAATACAGTCCTAAATCTCCCCATTCAAGGAGAAATATAAGAAAGATAAAATAAATAATAATAAATGAAATAAAAAAGGCAGCTTCCATATCCCATTCCTTCTATTTTTTTTCTCGTCTTTTTTATTATTAGTTTGTAATTTCCCTATGCAAATTAAAAAATTTTGAATTTTGAATTTAATGAAAATAAACTATTATTTATAGAATATTTGTGTTATATTTTTTTGCTTCAAATACGAAGTTACACAATTAATATACATTATTGTCCATTTTTTAATAATAATTTATTTAAATAACAAGAATTGTTCTTTTTAGTAATTTTAAATCGCGCGCCAATTGCGGCTAATCAGTTCGCGGTCCTAACGCAAGCGCAGTAGCAGTGGATGCCAACATTGGCATATTTAACCTAGAAATACAAATTGTTAATAAAAATGTGTCATAGCTTATATTTTAATAAAATAAGATTCAAATTTATAGAACAAAAGAAAAGAATTTTAATACCAAAATGGCGAATTTCCAACAAAAAAAAAATTGAAAAATTGAATCTTCAAACATTAAATATGACCTTCTAGCCAAAAATTCATTTTTCACGAAACTGACATATTTCTACCCAACAGAAATAAAATTTCAGACTAAAAAAATTTATTTTTACAAAGAAAGTTGAATTTTTGAACTCAAAAAGGTCAATGTTCAAAAAATGGAAAAGTTACATTTTCCGTTAAAAATTTTTTAACAAAATAATTAAACTTTCAACCAAAGAGATGAATTGTTAACTATAAATATACATCTTTAAAAAAACTAATTGAATTTTTAGTTGGAAAAGATTTCAGTCGAGTTTTCACGATCAAAATAGAAATTCTCAAACAAGGAAAAATTTGCTAAAAAGCAATTGAATCTTCGATACAAAAAGACAAATTTTTACAACAAAAAAGGATGAATTTTTGTCATTAATAAACGAAAATTTTTGTAAACTGAAACTTTAATCCAGAAAAGATTACAATTCTTTTTCAATACCTAAATATAAAGTTAAAACATAAATTAAAGTTTTACAAAATAGTTAAATTTTCAATAAAATAGTATAATAATTTAATTTCCAACAAAAATGATGCATTTTTATTTTAAAAAATATGAAATTTTTCTCGAAACAGCTGGATTTTTAATGCATCAAAAACAAATTTTAAGAAATATTATATTTAAACAGTAGAATTTTGAACCAAAAATTATGACTAATAAAATTTTTCAGTTTTCAAACAAACGGTTGCATTTTTATCCAAGAAGTTACATTTTTACAACAAAGAAATATTTAAAAAAAATAGTCAAAATTCCATCCAAAGAAGATTCCAGTTCAGTATCCGAAATAAGATTAATTAACAATTTGAAAAAAAATGTATGTTTTTTTAAGAAACTTATTTAATTTTCAACTAAACAAAAAAAATTATAACTAAAATGATATTCTTCAAAAGAAAGTTTTTGCGAATTTTCAAAATTCAAATCTGAAAATATTTTATTTTTGACGTTTTTAACTTGTCCTTTTTTCAAAATTTTAATCTGCAATTATTCGGATTCGAGATTCTTCAATTGAAAATAAGATTATTCAATTTTCAACGCCTTTAATCAGCAATGATACAATTTCAACCCCTTTCAAGTAAAATTGTCAATTAAAAAAAAATTTAATATGAAATTTTTTAATTTAGAACGCTTCTTCCAAATTGAAGAGTTCTTTAAAATCTTGTCGTATTGTTAAAACATTAAAACTACGCGCGACAAATCGATTTTTCGAAAAAATCCTTACCATAATTAAATTATTTTTTAAAGAAAATCTAAGGAAATTCAATATAAAACTCTCATGAGCGATTGAAAAATTATTTTTTTGTTATTTATTAAACAAATTTATTTTTGAACAAAAAATTTCTTTTCAAGTGTAAATTTTTTTGAGAAATACTTGGATTTATTCAAAAATACATTCTAAAAAACATGGAGAAACTTTTTAAAAAATATGTTCAACAGTAGCGTAAATTTTAACAGATATACTGAATTTCTTATAAACAATTAAGTGAACGAAAATGGTTTCCAAATCAGATTCTTCTGACTAAGGGCTCTTTTTCATGTCTGCTGCTATTACCAATTTAACTGAAAAATTCCTGTACAATAACTGCGAAGAACCTGTACATGTTCCTAGAAGCAATCCTGCACACGAATCTGCTCAGGTAATCTTGACGGTTCATGTTCAGGAATTTCTCGAAAAAAACTGTACACGATCCTGAAATGAAACCTGGACCGACAAAGAAATCTTTAAATCATCGAGGATAGGTTCATGTACAGGTTGCTTCGCAAAGTAAATTGAGGCACGGGTTCCTGTACAGAAACATATATTAGTTCCTATGCATTTGTATTTCTAGGATCCTCAACAAATTTCTGAGCATGAAACTGCATCTCAAATAACTCTGTAAACAACCTGTACGGGCTCATTAAAAGTATCATATATAGGTTTCTTCGCTCAATACCTGTACAGGAACAGTCAGGAATACCTGTACAAAGACATGACCAGGATCATCTGAAATTTCTATGAATAAATCAGCTTCTCAAATCATTCTGTGAAAGAACCTGTACAGGAACATTCATAGGTTAGCTCGCATACAGGTTCCTTTACAGGATTACGTACAGTTTCCTACGCCAAATCCCTTAAGAGAAACCGCCAAGATTAAATTTACAGGATCGTGTCCACGAAATTCCTGCATAGGAACCCACATGTTTCACCTATAGGTGCCACCTATAGGGAATGACATAGATTCCTATAATGGATCCAATATAGGTTCCTTTACCTCATTACCTCATTACCTCAGTACCTCATTAGGGAGAGTCCTAAACAGGCACCTACATAGGATCCTATACAGATCCTATACACATTACACATCCTATACAGGATCCTATGTATATTCCTATATAGGAACCTACATAGGAATTTTCAGCAGGGCAGGTTCCCTTACTGTTTTTTAAAATTAATTTTTAATGAATATTCAACAATTCCAATTTTTTAAATTTGCCTTTTTTGGTTGAAAATCAATTATTTCAGGAAAATTTAATTTATTTGTTGTAAAAAAATGACTTTACTTTTTTAAATTATTGTTTTCAAATTATAATGTAATTATGTCATTTTTTAATTACTTTTTTTATTACTACAACTAAAAATTCGTTTTTTTTGTTTAAAAAAATCATTTTTCGGTTAAAAATTTGAATATTTTGTTTCGAACTTTGTTCTATTTTTTAATTATTATTTTTTACCGAAAATGTGACTAGTATTTTTGGTTTTTCATATACTGTATGTGAAATTCGTTTCTTTTTTTGTTGCAAATTATTTTTGCTGACATTTCCTCTTTTTTGTTGCAAAACTATTTGTTTGAAAATTCCTTTGCTTGGTAGAAACTTCGTTGTTTCTTGGTTAAAGTACAATTTTTTGAGTTAATATTTCATCTTTTGGGTAGAAAATTATTTTTTTCCATTTTTTGGTATAACTTTCTATTTTTTAATTTAAAATTCAACTATATGGTCAAAAATAAATCTTTTTGTTGTAAATATTTTTCTTCTTGTTTATGCACCCACTTCTTTGTTGAAAAGTGTAACTATTCTCCAGTAAATTTGATCGTTTCTGCCCTCAAAACTGATTTTTCAAATTTAAAATTTAACTGTTTTATTTTTGTTTGAAACTTTATATTTTTCCATTGAAAATTAATCTTTTAAAGAATTATTTTTCATGTTTAAAAATTTATCTACTTTGGTTAAAAATTAATTTTCTAAACGATAATTCAACTATTTTGTTGAAAATTTGATTGTTTTTGGGTCAAAAAAAATTTCATAACTGAAAATTTAACTGTACCATTTTTGATTGAAAATAGAACTATTTTTTTGAAAATTTGTTTTTGTTTTGCTTGAAAATAGACCGGTTTCAGTTAAAAATTCACGTTGTTTTTTTTAAATGTTAATATTAAATAAGTAACATATTGAACGTACAATAAACATCTAGTATATATTATTAATATTTAACAAATATTTTCATATAGTGTCTTAACAAACTGAAAATTGATTCTGTGCGAATTCGCACCAGTGTGCCGTTTCAAGATTAACTGTTTTGTTGAAAATTCAGGTGTTTTTTTTAATAGTTTTTTAAACTGAAAATTTAACTGTGTCAATTTCAGCTGATATTTTTTATTTGAAACTTTAACAATTTTATTGAAAATTTTTTGTTGTTTTTTTGTCTTGAAAATTGACCTTTCTCAGTTAAAAATGTATGTTTCATGGTAGAAACTTATTCTCCTTGTTTAAAAATTTATCAGTTTTATTTAAGCATTTATCTCTTTGGTTGAAAATGCATCTTTTTTAGGAAAAAAAATTTCGGCTTAAAATTATTTTTTTAATTGTTTTTTGAAATTTTAAGTTTCTGTATTCAGTAGAAAATTATTGATTTAAACGTTAAGTTATTTGTTTTCAAATTCAAATTTTTGCTCTAAAATTTGAATATTTTGCTGAAACTTTCTTTTGTTCTGGGAACAATTAATTTTTTTGACTGAAAATGTAACTTTTGCATTTTCGGTTCAGACTTTATCTTTTTTAGTTGAAAGTTTATTTCTCCCAGATAGAAAAGTGGTGGGGCCGAAAAACTCTACGTTATTTGTATGCTTTGGAAAAACTTAAACGTGGGAAAAATCAAATATAAAATAGTTTTCATACAAACCACACAAGCTAAGAAAAAAAAATTTGAAAAAATGGTTCACTAAAAAAGAGCTAGCAATTAGTTGGGAATAATTTTTAGATAGACTGCGTATTTTTTGCTTAATTGTGAAAAATAAAATTAAAAATAAAAAAAGTAAATTTTTGGAAAAACGACGCAAGGTACGAAAAAAATGAATAAAGAAAAGTTATGCACCGAAAAAAGACGTACAAATTTGTTTAAAATCATTTTTTTTGTGTAGAGCTTGGTAGTTTTTATTTTAATCGTTAATAATAAAAAATAAATATTTTTGGAAAAAAAACAGACAGGCAGACTGACAGACGCCGACACAAATTTATAATTTTTGGATTCTGTGAGTACCACAACGTAAAGATCCATTAAATTTCTGTTCTCAAATTTAAGTAGTTGAACCCAAGTTTTGTCAGCCATATAATTACAAATGTAGAATACAGAAATGTCGAAATAAGTTTGTCATAAGTTGTTGAAAACTGAGTTTTTAAGTAAACCTGTTTGAAGATTTCAATAATTATTATAGTACTTTCATAAAGAATTTGAAATAGCTTTTTTTTTAATTATAAGAAATAATATGATTATAATTCCGAAATTTCAAAAAAAAATATTGATGAGAATCGTTTAGTATTAAATAATGATTGAAAAGTCCTTTACATTTAGATTAATTAATAATTATTTACCAAAAATATTGAAAAATAATAAAAATAAAATATTATAAAATAATATACCTAAAAATTGTTTTCGAAATAATACAGAAAAAGATGTAATTTTACTTCATCTCTGTTATAACTAAATTTTTTAAAATCGAATTTTGTGGTTTTCAAGGATCGTAAATTTTGAATAATATTTTTCATGGAATCCGGTAATAAGGAAAGATTGAGTATGTCCACTGATTTTGCAAAATATTAAGAACAATTTTTTCACTTGCATCACCATTTTTTCGTGTTAGCTCGAGAAGGGTTGTTTTTATAAACAAATTAATGAAACCAACATTTTTTTAAGTGAATCAAGAAAAAATTTTGATTTTTTGAATTTTCTATTTAATGGATAAGAACTATATTAACAATTTTTTTACATCAACAAAATTATTCTACTCAGAATATTTAATTTACCTTTTTGAAATTTTAATTTAAAATCCTGCTAATTAATTTTTATGAATAAAATTTAATTTTGTTAGAAAGTTACAGCATTTGCCCTGCTTTTTTTTACTTTCTTACTTTTAAATATTTATTTTTAAATTTATAAAAAAATTCACTTAAAAAGAAAAAGAAAGTCCAATTATACCAATGCACATTTATTGTAAAAAGAATGTAAAATTATTTAAAAGATTGCATAAACTAATAAATTTTTTATTATTTTTAAAAAAAGCTCATTCTTCAAACTCGTCAAATTCATCTTCTTCAAATCCACTTTTCAGAAAACTTGTGGCATCTTCAGCCAAAGTTACGGTTTTTATTGACGATGGTTCCCTTGTTGGTGGGGAAGGTGGAGGAGGTGATTGCTCGTCAGGCATTGGGATCTTATTTTTTAAAATAGCGTGGATATTAGAAAAAAAATTAACTTATTGAAAAAAAAGTAATTAAACATTAGTTTTAACCTGAGAAAGTTTCCTTGAAAATCTTCGAGAAACTACAATCGATGGTTTCCTTGATACTTTCTCTACTTGGCCCACTGAAAATTGCAGTAGAAAAACAGAGTTTAGTCAGCCGGATCATTACGTATCTAATATAGGATATTTTTTAATTTTTTGAATTTAACAATCTTTTTTTTAATCTGGAAACTATTAAACATCTAATTATTTTAAAGCATTTACGGAATTTCAAGAGATTCCAAAGTATTTTTCAAGATTTTAAAAACTTTAAGGAACTTCAAGGAATTTTTTAGGACTTCCAAAGATTTCATAGTCAATTTCAATTGATTTCTAGAGAAATTTGAAAAATGGATGAAATAGAATGAAATTTTAAGGAATTTTAAAGTATTTTAAAGAGTTTTACTCACAATTTAAAACCTTTTGTGTACAGGAATTTCATTAATAAGTAAATTTTAATTTATTTTAAAATGATTTTACAAGAATTTTTTAGGATTGCCAAAGATTTTGCAGTCAATTTTAATGGATCTTCACGGTCATTTAAAAACTGAATGAAATAGATCAATTGAATAAAATCCCAAAGAATTTTAAGGTGTTTTAAAAAATTTGTTTGATTTAAAGGATTTGATTAAATCTCCAAGGATTTTTGAGATTCCTGTCAGTTTAAACGGTTTTCTTTACTGAACATAAATTAATAAATCAATCTTAATTAATATCCGAATGATTTTACAGGAATTTAGGAAACTTTAGGAAAATCTAATTTTTTTAAATATTTCCGGAATTTTTAGAGATTCAAAGCATTTTTCAAGCTTCCAAAAACTTTAAAAGAAATCAAGGAATTTGGTAGGATTTGCAAAAATTCTACAGTAAATTATAATGGACTTCTGAGGAAGGTTGGTAAATAAATTGAATAGAATGAGATTTCAAGAAATTTTAAGGAATTTTACAAGATTTAAAGGATTTTATTGAATCTTCAAGGATTTCTAAGAGTTCTAACGATTAAAATTTTTTTTTTTACAGAACTGGATTTAAAAAGATTTTAAAGAATTTTTCAAGATTTAATAAACCCTTAGGGATATCCAAGTTTTTTGAAGAATTTTCACAAATTTTAGAGTTAATTTTAATGATTTTCTGTAGAAATTTAGAAAATGAAATAACAGAATAAAATTTAAAAAAATTTTAAGGTATTTAAAAGAATTTGACCAGTGTTAAAGACTTTTACAAGATTGTAAAAGTTTTATTGTATCTACAACGATTTTTTAGATCTTCGGAACTTTTAGGAACGTCTACTTATTTTAAAGTATTTACGGGATTTTAAAAGATTCCAAAGAATTTTTTAGGAATTTAGAAACTTTAAGGAATTTTAAAGACTTTTTTAGGATTTCCAAAGATTTCACAGTCAATTTTAATGGATTTCAAGATTATAGGAACGTTTAAGAACATCTTTTTATTTTAACGTATTTCCGGTATATTAAGAAATTCCAAAGAATTTTTAAATATTTTGTAAACCATAAGGGATATCCAAGATTTTTGAAGGATTTTGACAGATTTCACAGAACATTTTAAAGGATTTCTAGAGAAATATAAAAAAAAGAAACAGAATGAAATTTAAAGGAACTTTAAGGTATTTAAAATAATTTCACAAGATTTAAAGAATTTCATTGAATCTTCAAGGATTTTTAAGATTTTTGAACTTTTTATAACGTCTACTTATTTTAATGTATTTATGGGACTTTAAGAGATTTTAAAGAATTTTTTCAAGAGTTCCAAAACTTTAAGGGATTTTAAAAAATTTGATTAGAGGTTCCAAAGATTTCACTGTCAACTTTGATGAACTTCTGGTAAAATTAGGAAAAGGAATTAAATATAATGAAATTTCATAAAGGAATTTAAAGGCGTTTTACCGAATTTAAAGGATTCTATTGATTTTCTAAGGATCTCTAAGATTCCAGACGACTTAATCGGTTTTGCTTTCCAGAACTTTAATTAGTAAGGTAATCTTTGTTGTTATTTAAGAGATATTACAAAGTATTAGAAACTTTGAAAAACATTTAATTATTGTAAAGTATTAACGGGATTTTAAAGGAATGCAAAGAATTTTTTAAGATTTCAAACAGTTTCAAGGGTTTCCAAGAATTTTGTAGGATTTCCAAAGATTTCATAGTCAACTTTAATGTATTTCTAGAGAAATTAAAAAAATTAATGCATAGAATAAAATTTAAAGGAATCAAAAGGTATTTAAAGGTATTTAAAAGAATTTTACAAGATTTAAAGAATTTGATTGAATCTTCAAGGATTTTTAAGATTTCTCACGAGTGCAAAGATTTTATATGCAGGATATTAATTAATAAGTTAATTTGAATTTATATTTAAATTATTTTACTAGATATCAGGAACTTTTTGGATTATTTTATTTTTTTTAGGGTAATTTACGGGATTTTAAGAGATTCTAAAGAGTTTTTCTAGATCTCGACAAACTTAAGGGGTTTGCAAGATTTTTACAGGATTTGCAAAGATTTCACAATAAATTTTAATGGATTTTAACAGGAATTTCCAAACTGAATTGAATAAAATTTCAAAGATCTTTAAGGTTTTTAGAGAATTTTTCAAGATTTAAAGAATTTTATTAAATTTCCTAGGATTTTAAGGATTTTTGCGATTTAAAAGATTTTGTACATGAGACTTTAATTATTAAGTTAATACTCATTTACATTTAAATGATTTTACAAGATTTTAAAACCTTTAAGGAAAAAAGGAAAATTTGTGAAATAAATTAAATGGAATAAAATTTCAAAGAATTTTGCAAAATGTAAAAGATTTGATTGAATCTCCAAGGATTTTTAAGATTTCGCACGATTTCAAAGATTTTATATACAGGATATTAATTAATGAGTTAATTTTCATTTATATTTAAATGATTTTACAGGATTTAAGAAACTTTTAAGAACATTTAATTATTTTTAAGTATTTACGGGATTTTAAGAGATTCCAAAGAATTTTTCAAGAGTTCAAAAACTTTAAGGGATTTTAAGGAATTTTATAGGGGTTCCAAAGATTACGCAGTCAACTGTTGTTGACGATTTAAAACATTTTGTATACAGGGCTTTCATTAATTTCCAAAGATTTTGAAGTCAATTTTAACTGATCTTTACAGTGATTTCAAACCTGAATAAAATACATTAATCGAATAAAATGTCAAAGAATTTTAAGGTGTTTAAATTTTTTTTATGATTTAAAGGATTTGATTAAGTCTCCAAGGATTTTCGAGAGTTTTGTCGGTTTAAACAGTTTTCTCTTCAAAACTTTAATTAATAAGTCAATCTTTATTAATATACAAATCATTTTACAAGATTTTAGGAACTTTTAGGAAAATCTAATTATTTTATTATTATTTCAAAAACTTTAAGAGACTTCAAAGAATTTGTAGGATTTCCAAAAATTCTACAGTAAATTATAATGGATTTCTAGAGAAATTTGTAAAATAAATTAAATAGAATGAAATTTCAAGGAATTTTAAGATATTTAAAGAATTCCAAGGATTTTTAAGATTTCTCACGATTTATATAGTTTGCTTTACAGAACCTTAAATTTATAGGAATTTTAAGGCATTTAAAAGAATTTTACCAGATTTAAAGAATTTTATTGAATGTCAAAGGGTTTTGAAGATTTTCGGAACTTTTAGAAACGTTTACTTATTTTAAAGTCTTAACAGTATTTAAAGAGATTTTAAAGAATTTTTTTTAACATTTTAGAAACTCTAAGGAATTTAAAAGATTGTTTTTAGGATTTCCAAAGATTTTACAGTCAATTTTAATGGATTTTACTGAATCTCCAAGGGTTTTGGAAATTTCCGACGATTCAAAAGATTTTATATACAGGAATTTTATTATTGAGTTAATTTTAATTTATATTTAAATGATTTGACAAGATTTTAGGAACGTTTAGGAACATTTAATTGTTTTAAATTATTTCCGGGATTTAAAGAGATTCCAAAGAATTTTTCAAGATATCAAAAACTTTAAGGGATTGTAAGGAATTTAGTAGGGGTTCCAAAGATTTCACAGTCAACTTTAATGAATTCATGGAAACATTTGGAAAACGAATTAAATAGAATGAAATTTCAAGAAAGAATTTAAAGAAAATGAATGAATAGAATAAAATTTAAAGGAATTTAAATTTCTTTAAAAGAATTTTACAAGATTTACAGTATTTTATTGAATATGCAAGTATTTTTAAGATTTTCCGAACTTTTAGGAACGTCTACTTATTTTCAAGTATTTACGGGAGTTTAAGAGATTTCAAAGAATTTTTTATTAATTTAGAAACTTTAAGGAATTTAAAAATTTTTTGTGGGATTTCCAAAGATTTGAGAGTCAATTTTAATAGATTTGATTGAATCTCCAAGGATTTTGGAAAATTCTGACGATTTAAAAGATATTATATACAGGATTTTATTTATTATGAGAATTTTAATTTATATTTAAATTATTTTACAAGATTTTAGGAACTGTTAGGAACATCTTATTATTTTAAGGTATTCACGGAATTTTGAAAGATTCCAAAGAATTTTTAAGGATACCAAAAACTTTAAGGAATTCAAGAAATTTTTTAGGATTCCCAAAGATTTTACAGTCAATTATAATGGATTTCTAGTGAAATTTAGACAATAAATTATATACAATGAAATTTCAAGAAATATTCAGGTATTTAAAAGAGAAAATGTAAAAGCTTTGATTGAATCTCCAAGGATTTTTAGGATTTCTCACAATTTAAAACATTTTCTATACAGGACTTTAATTAATAAGGTAATTTGTATTTATATTCAAATGAATTTAATAAATTTTAGGAACTTTTAAGAACATGTAATTATTTTTAAGTATTTACGGGATTTTAAGAGATTTCAAAGCATTTTTTTTAATTTAGAAACTTTAAAGGAATTTTAAAAACTTTTTTAGGATTTCCAAAGATTTTACAGTGAGTTTTAATGATTTTTATTAAATCTCCAAGGATTTTAGAAATTTCTGACGATTTAAAAGATTTTATATACAGGATTTTAATTATTGAGATAATTTTAATTTATATTTAAATGATTTTACAAGATTTTAGGAACTTTTAGGAACATCTTATTATTTTAAGGTATTTACGGTATTTTAAGGGATTTCAAAGAATTTTTTGAGATTTTAGAAACTTTAGGGAATGTCAAAGACTTTTTTAAGACTTCCAAAGATTTCACAGTCAATTTCAATTGATTTGAGTGAATCTCCAAGGATTTTGGAAATTTCTGACGATTTAAAAGATTTTATATACAGGACTTTAATTATTCAGTTAATTTTAATTTATATTTGAATGATTTTACAAGATTTTAGAAATGTTCATACACATCTTATTATTTAAAAATATTTACGGGATATTAAAGAAAATGAATGAATGGAATGAAATTTAAATAAATTTTAAAGTACATTAAAGAATTTTAGAGATTTAAAAAATTTTATTGAATCTCCAAGGATTTTTAAGATTTTCGGAACTTTTTAGAACGTCTACTTATTTTAAAGTATTTATAAGATTTTAAGAGATTTCAAAGAATTTAGAAACTAAAAGGAATTTTAAAGACTGTTTTAGGATTTTCAAAAATTTTACAGTCAGTTTTAATGAATTTCATTAAATCTCCAAGGATTTTGGAAATTTCTAAAGATTTAAAAAAATTTAATATACAAGACTTCAATTATTGAGTTAATTTTAATTTATATTTAAATGATTTTACCAAATTTTAGGAGCTTTAATTAATTTCTTAAAACATTTGGAAAACAAATTAAATAGAATTAAATTTCAAGAAAGAATTTAAAAGAATTTTACAAAATATTAGAAACTTTGAAAAACATTTAATTATTGTTAAGTATTAACGGGATTTTATAAGATTCCAAAGGATTTTTGAAGATTTCAAAAACTTTGCGAAACATTTAATTATTTTAAAGTATTACCGCGATTTTAAAAGATTTCAAAGAATTTTTCAAGATTTGGACGACCTTGAGGGATTTCCAAGATTTGTTTAGGACTTCTAAAAAATTTTCAGTCAATTTTAATGGATCTTTACAAAAATTTTAAAACTGAATAAAATAGATTAATTGAATAAAATTTTAAGGAACTTTAAGGTATTTAAAGATTTTACAATATTTTAGGAACTTTTAGGATCTTATTATTTTAAGGTACTTGCGGAATTTTAAGAGATTCCAAAGAATTTTTCAAGCTTTCAAAAATTTTAAGAGACTTCAAAAAATTTTGTAGGATTTCCAAAAATTCTACAGTAAATTATAATGTTCCTCTAGAGAAGGTTGGAAAATGAATTGAAGCAGATGATATTTCAAGGAATTTGAAGGTATTTAAAAGAATTTTACAAAATGTAAAATATTTGATTGAATCTCCAAGGGTTTTTAAGATTTTTTAAACTTTTAGTAACGTCTACTTATTTTAAAGTATTTACGGGATTTTCAGGGATTTCGAAGAATTTTTTTAGGAGTTTAGAAACTTGAAAGAATTTTAAAAACTTTTTTAGGATTTCTAAACATGTCACAGTCAGTTTTAATGGATTTGATTAAATCTCCAAGGATTTTGGAAATTTTTGACGATTTAAAAGATTTTATATACAGGACTTTAATCATTGAGTTAATGTTAATTTATATTTAAATTATTTTACCAGATTTTATGAACTTTATGAACACCTTATTATTTTAAGGTATTTGCGGGTTTTTAAGAGATTCCAAAGAATTTTTCAAGATGTCAAAACCTTTAAGGTACTTCAAGGAACTTTGTAGGATTCTTAAAAATGTTACATTTAATTTTAATCGATTTCTAAAAAATATTTCTTCCCAAGATTTTACAATCAGTTTAAATGGGTTTCATTGAATATCCAAGGATTTTGGAAATTTCTGATGATTTAAAAGATTTTATATGCAGGACTTTAATTATTAAGTTAATTTTAATTTCTATTTAAATGATCTTACGAGATTTTAGAAACGTTCAGGAACATCTTATTATTTTTCAGTATTTCCGGGATTTTAAGAGATTCCAAAGAATTTTTCAAGATTTCGTAAACCCTGAGGGATATCCAAGATTTTTGAAGGATTTTCACAGATTTCACAGTTAATTTTAATAAATTTCAGTAGAAATTTAGAAAATAAATAAATAGAATGAAATTTAAAGGAATTTTAAGGTATTCAAAAGTGTTTTACAAGATTTAAAGAATTTTACAAGATTTAAAAATATTTATTGAATCTCCAAGGATTTTTAAGAATTTTTGAACTTTTAGGAACGTCTAATTATTTTAAAGTATTAACGGGATTTTAAGAGATTTTAAAGAATTTTTTTTAGAATTTAGAAACTTTAACGAATTTTAAAAACTATTTTTTTTAATTTCCAAAGATTTTGCAGTCCATCTTAACGAATTTGATTGAATCTTCAAGGATTTTGGAAATTTCTGACGATTTAAAAGATTTTGTAAGATTTTAGGAACTTTTAGGAGCATCTTATTATTTAAAAGTATTAACGAGATTTTAAGAGATTTCAAAGAATTTTTTTAAGAATTTAGAAACTTGAAGGGATTTTAAAAACTTTTTTAGGATTTCCAAAGATTTTACAGTCAACTCTAATTGATTTGAATCAATCTCCAAGGATTTTGTAAATTTCTGACAGTTTAAAAGATTTTATATACAGGACTTTAATCATTTAGTTAATTTTAATTTATATTTAAATGATTTTTTAAGATTTTAGGAACTTTTAGGATCATCTTTTTATCATAAAGTATTTCCGGGATTTTAAGTGATTCCAAAGAATTTTTCAAGAGTTCAAGAACTTTAAGGTACTTCAAGGAATTTTGCAGGATTTCCAAAAATTCTACAGTAAATTATAATGCACTTCCAGAGAAGATTGGAAAATGAATTGAATCGAATGAAATTTTAAGGAATTTTAAGGTACTTAAAAGAATTTTACAAAATGTAAAAGATTTGATTGAATCTCCAAGGATTTTTAAGATTCCTCACGATTTAAAAAATGTTGTGTACAGGACAGGATTTCACAGTCAACTTTAATGAATGTCTAGAAAAATTTGGAAAACGAATTAAATAGAATGAAATTTCAAGAAGGAATTTAAAGGAATTTTACAAGATTTAAAGGATTTTATTGAATGTTCAATGATTTTTAAGATTTTCAGAACATCTAGGAACGTCTACGTATTTTAAAGGATTTACGGGACTTACGAGATCTCAAAGAATTTTTTTGAGAATTTAGAAACTTTAAAGAATTTTAAAGACTTTTTTAGGATTTCTAAAGATTTTACAGGCAGTTTTAATGGATTTCATTGAATATCCAAGGATTTTGGAAATTTCTGATGCTTTAAAAGATTTTATATCCAGGACTTTAATTATTGAGTTAATATTAATTTATATTTAAATGATTTTACAAGATCTTAGGAAGTTTAAGGAACATCTTATTATTTTAAGGTATTTCCGGGATTTTAAGAAATTCCAAAGAATGTTTCAACATTTCGTGAACCCTAAGGGATATCCAAGATTTTTGAAAGATTTTCACAGATTTCACAGTTAATTTTTATGAATTTCTATAGACTCTTATGAAATGCACAAATAGATTGAAATTTAAAGGAACTTTAAGGTATTTGAAAAAATTTTACATAATTCAAAAAATTTATTAATTCTCCAAGGATTTTTAAGAATTTAGAAACTTTAAAGAATTTTAAAGACTTTTTTAGGATTTCTAAAGATTTTACAGGCAGTTTTAATGGATTTCATTGAATATCCAAGGATTTTGGAAATTTCTGATGCTTTAAAAGATTTTATATCCAGGACTTTAATTATTGAGTTAATATTAATTTATATTTAAATGATTTTACAAGATCTTAGGAAGTTTAAGGAACATCTTATTATTTTAAGGTATTTCCGGGATTTTAAGAAATTCCAAAGAATGTTTCAACATTTCGTGAACCCTAAGGGATATCCAAGATTTTTGAAAGATTTTCACAGATTTCACAGTTAATTTTTATGCATTTCTATAGACTCTTATGAAATGCACAAATAGATTGAAATTTAAAGGAACTTTAAGGTATTTAAAAGAATTTTACATAATTTAAAAAATTTATTGAATTTACAAGGATTTTTAAGAATTTAGAAACTTTTAGGATCATCTTATTATTATAAGGTATTTACGGAATTTGAAGAGATTCCAAAGAATTTTTCAAGCTTTCAAAAACTTTAAGAGACCTTAAGGAATTTCGTAGGATTCCCAAAGATTTTACAGTCGATTATAAATGATTTCTAGAGAAATTTGGAAATTAAATCAAATAGAATGAAATTTCAAGGAATTTTAAGGTATTTAAAGGAATTTCACAAAAGTAAAAGATTTGATTGAATCTCCAAGGATTTTTAAGATTTATCACGATTTAAAAGATTTGTATACAGGACTTCAATTATTAAGTAAATTTTAAATTATATTTAAATGTTTTTACAAGATTTTAGAAACTTTAAGGAATTTTGTAAGATTTCGAAAAAATGAATTAAATAGAATGAAATTTTAAAGAATTTTAAGGTATTTAAAAGCATTTTGCAAAATGTAAAAGATTGTATTGAATCTCCAAAGATTTTTAAGATTTCTCACGGTTTAAAAGATTTTGTAAACCGGACTTTAATTAATAAATTAATTTAAATTTAAATGATATCACAAGAATATAGGAACTTTTAAGAACATTTAATTATTTTTAAGTATTAACGGGATTTTAAAAGATTCAAAAGAATTTTTCAAGATATCAACAATTTTAAGGGATTTCAAGGAATTTTGTAGGATTCCCAAAGATTTTCCAGCCAATTATAATGAATTTCTTGAAAAATTTGAAAAATAAGTTAAATACAATCAGGTTTTAAGGAATTTTAAGGTATTTAAAAGAATTTTACATAGTGTAAAATATTATATTGAACCGCCAAGGATTTTTACAATTTCTTAAATTAATAAGTTAATTTTCATTTATATTTAAATGATTTCACAAGATATTAGAAACTTTTAAGAACATTAAATTATTTTTAAGTTATTTTTGGGATTTTAATAGATTCCACAGAATTTTTCAAGATATCAATAACTTTAAGGGATTTCAAGGAATTTTTTACGATTCCCAAAGATTTGACAGTCAATTATAATGGATTTCTAGAAAAAATTTAGAAAAAAAATGAAATAAAATGAAATTTCAAGGAATTTTAAAGAATTTTACAAAATGTAAAATATTTTATTTAACCGCCAAGGATTTTTAAGATTTCTCACGATTTAAAAGATTTTGCATACAGAACTTTAATTATTAGGATAAATTTCATTTATATTCAAATAATTTTATAAGATTTTAGGAACTTTAAAAAAGGTAACTATTTTTAAGGTATTTACGGGATTTTAGGAGATTCCAAAGAATTTTTCAAGATATCAAATACTTCAAGTGACGTCAAAGAATTTTGTAGGATTTCCAAAGATTTTACAGTTAATTATAATAGATTTCTAAAGAAATTTGGATAAAAAATTAAAAAGAATGAAATTTTAAGAAATTTTAAGGTATTTGAAAGAATTTTACAAAATGTAAAAGATTGGATTAAATCTCCAAGGATTTCTAAAATTTCTGTCGGTTTAAACGGTTTTCTTTTCAGAACTTTAATAATTAAGTCAAAATTAATTAATATTAAAGAGATTTTACAAAATATTAAAAACTTTTAGGATCTTCTTATTATTTTTTAACGTATTTAAACGATTTTTAAAGATTCCAAAGAATTTTTCAAGATATCAAAAACTTTAAGGGACTTCAAGGAATTTCATAGGATTTCCAAAGATTTTACAGCCAATTATAATGGATTTCTAGAGAAATTTGGAAATTACATGAAATAGAATGAAATTTTAAGGAATTTTAAGGTATTTAAAAGAATTATATAAGATTATAAGAATTTTTCAAGATATCAAAAACTTTAAGGGACTTTAAGGAATTTCGTAGGATTTCCAAAGATTTTACAGTCAATTATAAGAGAATTCTAGAGAAATTTAAAAAGTAAATGAAATAGAATGAAATTTCAAGGAATTTTAAGGTATTTAAAAGACTTTTGCAAAATGTAAAAGATTAGATTGAATCTCCAAGGATTTTTGAGATTTCTCATGATTTAAAAGGTTTTCTTTAAAGAACTTTAATTTAGAAGTTAATCTTAATTAATATTCAAGAGATTTTACACAATATTAAAATCTTTGAAAAACATTAACGGGATTTTAAAATATTCCAAAGAATTTTTCAAGATTTCAAAAACTTTTAAGGGTTTCTGAGAATTTCATAGGATTCCCAAAGATTTTACAGTAAATTTTAAAGGATTTCTCTAGAAATAAAAAAAAAAAGAAACAGAATGAAATTTTAACAAATGTTAAGGTCTTTAAAGAAATTTCAACCTGATTTAAGGGATTTTATTAGACCTTTAAGGATTTCTACGATATTTCATGATTTGAACGGTTTTATTTTCAGAACTTTATATAAAAAGTTAATTTTCATTAATATTCAAGATATTTTACAAAATATTAGAAACTTTATAAACATTTTACTGTTTTAAAGTATTAACGAGGATTTAAAAAGATTCCAGAAAATTTTTCAGGATTTCGAAAACCTTAAAGGATTTCAAAGGTTTATGCAGAATTTCTAAAAATTCAACAGTCACTTTTACAAAAATTTGAAAAAAAAATTTTTAAATGAATGTATAGAATGAAATCTCCAGAAATGTTGAGGTATTTCAAAGAATTTTACAAGATTTAAAGAATCTTATTGAATCTCCAAAGATTTTTAAGGATTTAAAATTTACCTGATTTTAAGAGATTTCAAAGCATTTTAAAAAAATTTTAGAAACTTTAAGGAATTAAAAAAAATTTCCAAATATTTTCCAGTCAATTTTAATGGATTTTTACAGAAAGTTCCGAACTTATTGAAATAGATTAATTGCATAAAATTAAACCTTTTCTAATAAGCTAATTTTAATTTACATTTTAATGATTTTACAGATTTTAGGAACTTTTAGAAACAGCTTATTATTTTTAAATATTTCTGGGATTTTAAAAAATTCCAAAGAATTTTTTAGGATTTCAAAAACTTTAAGGGATTTCCAAGAATTTTGTAGGATTTCTAAAGATTTCAAAGCACATTTTAAAGGATTTCTATAGAAATTAAAAACACTAATGAAATAGAATTAAATTTCAAGGAATTTTAAGGTATTGAAAAAATTTCACAAGATTTAAAAGATTTCACTGAACGTCCCAGGATTTCTAAAATTTATCTCGATTTAAAAATTTTTTTACAGAACTTTAATTAATAATTACTTTTTAATTCAAATCCAACCAATTTCATAAGATTTAAGGTATTTAATAGAGCTTGCAATTATTTCCAAGCGTTTACGGAATTTTGAAAGATTTCCTACTATTTTAACAGATTTTTAAGCATTTTAATAGATTTCAAAAACTTCAAGGAATTTAAAAAAAATTATAGGATTTCCAAAGATTTTAAGTTAGATTTTAATGGACTTCAAAAGAAATTTGAGAAGTAAATTTATGATTGATTAATTATTAATTTATTAACTTTATTTCATAAAATATATAAATCAAATATAATTTTTTTTTTATAAAATGAAATTTCAGGGGATTTTAAGATATTTTAAGGAAGTATACAATATTTCAAGTATTTTATTCCAAATTTTTCTAATTTCTAAGTTTTTTAAACGGGTTTTTGCAGAACTGTACTGAATAAGTTCCTTTTAATTTATATTAAGGATATTTCAAATACTTTCTACTTTTTTAATTAAATATACTGTTTTTAAAGATTTTAAGAGACTTTAAGGGATTTTAACACAATTCTATAGAACTTTAGTGAAATTAATAAATAAATTTTAAGGAATCTCTATACATTCCAAAGATTTTAGGAATATAAAAAAAGTTTAAAAATTTCAAAGGATTTGTAAGAATTTAAATTATCTCAAAGACTGCGTCTAGTCGTCCGGAAAAATTAAAGAAGTTAGAAGAAGGATTGTCTAGTCTTCCCGAATTTTGGGAATCACACTACTATCAGTCACCGCACGGCCACTTTATCACAGTCCGACACCGCACGGCCACGAATAACCGCCACCGCGCAACCACCACCGCGAACTCATAAGAAAAATATTTAACTACCCTTTCCGAATCTCAGGCCTACGTAATATACGGATTTAAGATACAAAATTCACAATATATAATAAAAATATAGATTCAAAATATAATAAAATGGAATTTGCTTACCAGATGTGTTGCTAGCTCTCTTCTGTCTAGTTGGGCTCACTTGATTCGTGACAGGCGAAAGATTTTCCTATTTTATTTATAAAAATAATTAAAAATATAATTTATTTTATTTATAGTTATTAATAAATTTAATAATTACTTTAGATTTTCTTTGAATACTATAAATTCCATCAGATTCACCAACCAGAAGTCGACTTCGATACATTTGCCCATCAGATCCTTCAGAAAGTTGAACCACTTGAGGACCCCATTGATTATTAAAATTACTGATCCTCATTATTTTTTGCTGTGGAGTTATTATCGTGTGACTTCCTCCGCAATAACGATTACATAAATGATATCTACATTGAATAGCAAAATATTATTATATTTTATTATTTCATTTGATCAAGTCTTAATTCAAGTATAAAATTCTTGTAAATTAAAAAAAAAACTAGAATCCTAAGGATATTTTTAGCCCTTCTATCCCGTCTCTAACCACTTCTTTCAATCCTTTCTTATCCTTTATTATCGCACCTCTTACTTCCCTTTACAATCATTCCTATTCCCTCTCATCCCCTCTCTATTCTATTCACCCACCTCATACTTCCTCTCCTCTACTTAGTTACCACTCGCCTCCTCTGCTACCCATTCCATCACTATTTTCACTCAAAACCTTTACTTCTTTTTTCTACTTCTCCACACCCCTCATTTTCTAATCAGCTGTCTGCATGTTTCTTACGTGTACTTTGCTCATCCTCCCCGACTCACTTACCCACATTCTACTACTACCTACTTTCCCTAACTCTCCTACTCCTTACCTTTCTATTTCCCCCGCGCCTCATACCTCCCCTCCACTACTTGGATACCACTCCTCTCCCCTCCTACCCATCCCATCACTATTTTCACTATCATCCTTTACTTCTTTTTGTCTACTTTTCATCGCCCGTCACTTGATAAACAAACCTTACCCATGTGCCTTATCTGTACTTTCCTCACTCTCTCTGACCCACTTACCCACATTAAATTTGCCAATGCTCATTACTTTTTTCAGAGGAGTTATCATTGTGTGACTTTCTCCACAATAACAATTACATAAATGATTTCTGCATTGAATACCAAAATATTATTATTTTTTGCTATTTTATTTGTTCAAATATGAATTAAATTAACTAATTTTTAAAAATAAAAAAAACTGGAGTCCTAAGGATTTTTGTAGCCTATCAATCCCCTCTCTAACCACTTCTTTCTATCCTATTCCTAATTACCCACCCGCTACTTTCACTCCTCTACTTTACGTCTGCTTCCTTTTAATACTTTCTCTAGCCACTGCTAACCCACCCCTACTTTCCCTAACTCTCCTAGTCCTTTCACTTATAATTCTCCTTTCTCCTCATATTTGCACTCCATTACTTGGATACCGCCCACTCCCCTGCGACCCAGCCACTAGTTTCACTCTCATCCTTTGCTTCTTTTTTCTACTTCTCCGCGCCCCTCATTTCACAATCAGCCGTCCGCATGTTTCTTACCTGTACTTTCCTCATCCTCTCCGACTCACTTACCCACATTAAAATTACCAATCGTCATTACTTTTTGCTGCGGAGTTATCATCGTGTGACTTTCTCCACAATAACGATTACATAAATGATTTCTGCATTGAATGTCAAAATATTATAATATTTTATTATTTTATTTGTTCAAATATGAATGAAACTATCTAATTTTTAAAAATAAAAAAAAATGTTCTAAGGATTTTTGTAGTCTATCAATACCTCTCTAAGCACTTTTTTCTGTACTATTCTTTTCTTTCCTGCCCATTATTATCGTACCTCTTACTTTACTTAACAACCATTCCCATTTTCTCTGATCCCCACTCCATCCTATTTACACATCACCCACTTTCACTCCTCTATTCCACTTCTGCTTCCTTTTAATACTTCTTCTAGCCACTATTACATCTTCCTACTTTGCCCCTTACAAATAAATCTTAATCATTCTTATTGACAATTAAATCCTTCCTTATAAATTCCCCCTTACCCTTATATTTCCTCTCAAGTACTTGGATTTCACCCCCTCCCCTGCGATCCAGCCTATCATTACTTACACTCTCATCCTTCACTTCTTATTTCTACTTCTCCGCGCCCCTCATTTTACAATCAGCCGTCCGCATGTTTCTTACCTGTACTTTCCTTATCCTCCCCGACCCACTTCCCTACATAATAATTAACAATCCTCATTACTTTTTTCTGTGGAGTTATTGACGTGCGACTTTGTCCACAATAACGATTACTCTAATGATTTCTGCATTGAATTTTAAAATATTATTATATTTTATTATTTAATTTGATCAAATTTCAGTTCAAGTAGAAAAGTCTTGGAAATTAAAAAAAAAACTAGAATCCTAAGGATTTTTGTAGTCCTTCTATCTCGTCTCTAAACACTTCTTTCAATCCTTTCCTATCCTTTATTACCGTACCCCTTACTTCCCTTTACAACCATTCCCATTTTTTCTGATCCCCTCTCCATCCTATTTACCCACCCGCCACTTTAACTCCTCTACTTCACTTCTGCTTCCTATTCAATACTTTCTCTAAGCACTACTACCACTCCCCTACTTTTCCTAACTCTCCTACTCCTTATCTTTCTATTTCCTTCGACCCTCATACTTCCTCTCCTCTAGTTAGATACCACTCTCCTCCTCTCCTACACATTCCATCACTATTTTCACTCTCATCCTTTACTTCCTTTTTTCTACTTCTCCACGCCCCTCATTTTATAATTAGCTACTTGCATGTTTTTTAACTGTAATTTCTTATCCTCCCCGACCCACTTACCTACATTACAATTACCAATCCTCATTACTTTTTGCTGCGGAGTCATCATCGTATGACTTTCTCCACGATAACGATTACGTAAATGATTTCTGCAGTGAATATCAAAATATTATTCTATTTTATTATTTTATTTGATGAAATATGAATTAAGCTAACTAATTTTTGGAAATTTAAAAAACTAGAGTCCTAAGGATTTTGTAGCCTATCAATCCAATCTCTAACCACTTCTTTCTATCCTATTCTATCCTTCCCTATCGTTTATTATCGTACCCCTTACTTTCCTTTACACTTATTCCTATTCCCTCTCATCCCCTCTTCATCTTATTTACCTACTCCCTACTTTCACTCCTCTACTTCACTTCTGCTTCCTTTTAATACTTTCTCTAGTCACTACTCCCCTACTTTCCATAACTCTCCTACATCATATCTTTCTATTTCCCCCGCGCCTCATACCTTCTCCCCTCTTCCTGGATACCACTCCTTTCCCCTGCTACCCATTCAATCACTATTTTCACTTTCCTCCTTTAATTCTTCTTGTCTACTTCTCCTCGCCCCCTATTTGATAAACAAACCTAACCATGTTTCTTACCTGTACTTTCCTCATCCTCCCCGACCCACTTACCCACATTAAAATTACCAATCCTCATTAGTTTGGTTTGTGAGTTATCATCGTGTGACTCTTTCCACAATAACGATTACATAAATGATTTCTGCATTGAATACCAAAATATTATTATATTTTATCATTTTATTTCACCAAATATGAATTCCACTAAAAAAATTTTGTAAATTAAAAAAAAAACAAGAATCCTAGCAATTTAGGTAGTCTATCTATCCTGTCTCTAACGACTTCTATCTATTATAATCTATCCTTTTCGACGCTTTATTATCGTATTCCCTACTTCCCTCTACAAACATTCCCATTCACTCTCATCCCCTTTCCATCTAGTTACCGACTCGCGACTCGCTACTTTTATATCTCTGCTTAATTTATATTTCCTCTGCATTACCTTCTCTAATCACTACTACCCCTCCCATACTCTCCTCTAAGCATCACTACCACTCCCGTACTTTCCCTAACTCTCCTACTCCTTATCTTTCTATTTCCCCCGCACCTCATATTTCGTCTTCTCTACTTAGATGCCACTCCACTTCCATTCTACCCATCCTATCACTACTTTCACTATCATCTCTTACTTCTTTACGTTTACTTCTCCTCGCCCCACCTGATACTCAGCATTTTGCATGCTATCTATCCACACTTTCCTCATCCTGCCCGACACACTTTCCCACCTTTATTTCCCATATACATTCCTCTCCTTACCCCCCCCCCCTAGTGCATCTCCTTCCCTCTCTTATCCCCTCCTAGGAAAAAAGTTGAAAAAGAAATTCCGCTAACACAAATAATCCAGTCGCCACTAACACTTCTGTATGCACTAATAGGTCCCCGAGAATACTCTTTTTCAAAATATCAAGTTTTGGTTTAAACAATTGTTTTAAACAATTTTATTATTTATTCACAACAAATTTTATGAAAGCATTTTTGGCATAGCTGAGTGTCATAATATTGCTTCAAATTGTTTTGAAATCTTTAGCTAGCATTAATAACACAATTTGTTGCTCATAATTTCTTTTTCTAAATTGTTTATAACAATTTATATAAAGTATGACTCTTAATAACCAGGATTGACTTAATTTTTTTTTATTATTAGTCACATGAATAAACTTTTCATTCTCTTGATATAAATATAAACAGCGATATAAACAATGTATTTTTTATAAATATGCGCTCCCCTAAAAGTTAAGATTTTCAAGTTATTAGAGTTTACCTTTTTTATATCCCTAATTTTACCGTAAACAATATAATTATTTTAGGTAGCATTTTTTATACCTAGACCTTATTGTTTATAACTATTGTTCTTAACAAAGACGGCCTTGTAAACAATGTATTTTCCATGATTATACCTTCCCTTTAAAACCAAAATTTCTAAGTTATTAGCGATTAACTTTTTTATATCCTTACTTTTAGTTTTAAAAATATGATTATTTAGGATAGCATTTTCGATATCTCACCCTTTTTGTTTGTAACTATTGTTCTTAACAATAATTAATAAAAAAATTAAGAAAAAATCGATTTTATTAATTAAGCGTTTTTTTAATAACAATAGTCATAAACAATAAGGCATTAATCGCTAATAACTTAAAAATTTTTTATAAAGCCGTAAATAAATAATGCATTATCGTGCAAAAAAATATCACGAGAGTGAAAAGATTTATTTTTTGCCGTAGATTAATAACGAAATTAAGAAAAAATCGATTTTCTTTATTGAGCGTTTTTTTTTAATAACAATATTTATAAACAATAAGGCCTAGGTATCAAAAATGCTACCCAAAATAATTATATTGTTTACGCTAAAATTAAGAATATAAAAAAGGTAAATTCTAATAACTTGAAAATTGTGGCTTTTAGGGGAGCGCATATTTATAAAAAATACATTGTTTATAAGGCCGTGAATAAATAATGGT
>JAAAKG020163448.1:0-28819 GCA_010014905.2 Druon quercuslanigerum
CTACCGAGAAGTGCGGACCCTTCTCGGTGTGTGATAGCACATTTTCCACCTTCCCTCGCAAAAAAAAAAAAAAAAAAAAAAAAAAATACTACGTATGGTAAAACAGTCTTTTGTAGATAGCTTGAGTCAGGCACCCAGCAGCAGTCGTGAACACAGACACATTCGTATTACT
The DNA here is from genome assembly GCA_010014905.2 of Druon quercuslanigerum. Taxonomy (NCBI): domain Eukaryota; kingdom Metazoa; phylum Arthropoda; class Insecta; order Hymenoptera; family Cynipidae; genus Druon; species Druon quercuslanigerum. The sequence continues at coordinate 173 of JAAAKG020163448.1, forward strand.
TAACTCTGCGATAAACTCACCCCTGAGACTTGTAAACTCCTCACCGTGTGTCGGTTCAACGTGCATTTTCACCGGCATTAAACCTGATTTGTCGTGCCATACTGCAAGTAGAATTTCGCGATGTTGAAATGAGTCGTCATTTTGGCATCAGAGATAACAATCGTTTTGCGAACGAAAGTATGCTTTCGAAGCAAGCATTTCTAATATTCTAGCATTAGTCACGTAATTAATAACTCGTGATCCTAAAACAAAATAATACGATTAATAATCATAATAGAAGTATATGTTTTTGCATGACTCATCATTTTTGATAAAAGGTATCAGATTCATGTAAATTTGAGCCTATCCAAGTTCAGTCAATTCTTCTGGACGTTTTGAAACCCCTGAGCCAGAATAAAGGGGTTTACAAAAACGTCTGTCGGTCTGCCGGTGTGTCGGTCTGTCTGTCGGTCTAACTTAGTCTAACGGCACAATAACTTAGCTGTACACTCTTTCGTGGTTCCAAAGGACAGGTCAAGTTCGTTAAGCAGCCTTCTACCACTAATATTTATGGCTTCAACTAAATAATTACTGACAATGTAGAGTAAAAAATCTGCCCGCTGGACGGACACATTCTCGTAGCGCGCTGCGCGTGCGGCTCGCAAAGTCTGAGCGCGCCTAGGACGCTCGGTGTTTGTATTTCTCACTTATTTTGCAAAGACTTTTTAAAATTAAAGGTCAAAGCATAGACAGCTGTAATTTGGTGATTGTGAGTTCTCTTTTGTCAAAGCTCCTTCGGCCTGACGAGCGTATTATCATCATGTATCTCGTGTTTCGCACTCAATTTTGTCCACAATGGGAACTTTTCTACATTATGTCCAACTCTATTATAATTAATATATATTATATTTACTGATATACGTCGGTCTGGTACTGCCTATTCAGATATTGCAAAATGATGTACAAATTTTATTTTTGACGATTACTTCATTATTTGCTCCTTATTTTGCATAAATTTTTATTTCCAGGTACCCTGAAGAACTGTATCATTTCAATAAAGTTATATTATTAATATTCATAATATGCATTGGTATTGGAACATACGTTTTTATTTAAAAAATTGGTTTGTAAGCATTTAATTGGAACTTTTTTCTTTTTACATAAAATTAATTTGTTTACCTTCAATGTTGTTTTTTAATATTTGTTTCTTATTTTGCATTAAATTTTATTCTTAGCTATCCTGAAAAATGTATATCATGTCAATAAATTTATATTATTACCAATCATGATATGCATTAGTATTGAAACAAAAGTATTTTTACGGTCTTATTTTTTTCATTAAAAAAATGCGCATTCTATTAAAATAAAAATTAATATTATATTGTGTCGTTTTTCCAAAATTTAATTTTTTTGAAATTTTGAATCTTATTTTTTACGATTGAAAGAAAATCTAATCGTCTTATGTAAAAATCTAAAAATTATAACAAATTTATAGATCATTTTGTGGTGGACAACTTTAGTCTGTCAATGTTAGTTCGTACTTTGTGTCGTTTTTCGAAAAATTTCATTTTTTAATTTTCAATGTTTTTTTACGATTAAAAGAAAAACTTCGTGTCCTATCAAAAATTATTCATGTCAAAGAATGAGTTTTAGCTATTTTTTGCAAGAGCAAAGTTTCTCTATTTATTTTTTCATTTGCTTTTGTCGTTCGTCCAAAACTTAAATTTTTTATTTGAAATGTTGTTTGTTACAACTAAAAACAAAAACTATGAATGGTATCCGAAAGTGATTAATGGAAAATTTGCAGATCTTTTCAGGGCGCGCAACTTAAGTTAATTCACTATTTTCATATCTGCATAGATTTTCGACTCAATTCAAAAAATTGTCATGATAATATTATCGGGCTTTGAAAAATAAATGTTTTTCTTCTTTCGACTTTTTTTTCATATCATGCGTTGTTTGGCTTAAAATCTTCATTTTGGTTTGTTTTTTGGATATTGAAAATGCTATAACTCTGATAATTTCCATTCTATCGAAAAAAGTCATAAGGAAAATTTTTTCGAGTTTGCAAGTACTATAAATAGCCGCACATAGAATTTTTAACTCTTACTGGTCACACTTTATAGGAATTACGTAATGGTCATCATGGGTCAATTTGAACCCGTCGTTCTTTGAACCAGTACTGAGTGAAAATAAATCATTGTTTTGAGATTGAAACATTCTGAACATCATCTGAACATCCAAAAATGTACTTTGGTCATTATTTCCATGACAGTTTACATTCTATGTGTCGATAAAAATTACGCAAAAAAATGTGAAAAAAATGTACTTTTTCATTTTAATATGTATAACTCCGTCAATTTTTAATTTGTTTCATAAAAATGTAGGGTATCACTCACGAGATATGGCCCTTCAAGAAAATTCATAGCTTCGTACGAAGTCTTTCAAAAAGTATATTTATTCCGAAGATTGAAAAGTGAAAATTTGGGGCTTGAAATGACGAAATCAATGCAATAGAAGTAGATGTATTTATTCAACAGAAAGACTTTTATAAAATATTTCTTCAATAGAAATCGGTGAAAAGTTTATGGGAAAATGTATTTTGAGTTCCGGAAGTGTGAAACTACTTCATGGATCCACATTCCATGCACAGATATTCTCTGTGGTTATCGCACACGGGTTGTTCACAGCTTTTGCTGTGAACGGCTCAGTCTCCGTCTCTGCAAGTTATACGACATCTAAACGGAGGCTTCATCAAATTGGGGAAAACCCAACAAATTCTGTTGGTCTCACTTCATTATATTACCTTAATTTAAAGTCCTTTAATGCCAAAAATGTGAGAGAAAAAATGCCACAATTTTTTGCAAAACTTACACGATGGTCACTGTGGGTTAATTTGACCCTGACCTTCCGACACTTGCACACTCAATTGCTGATTGCAGCACGCTGACGCCTTTGGGAACCAGCGCAAGTGTACAGTCATCAACTAGATACCTCAGATCATCAACAGATGGGGACACCTGTATCATTTTCAAATTCCTATTGCTCGTAAATATCACTTGAAAAGTTTGTCCGGGTCAAATTGACCAACGGTGACCATTAATGGTTATACCTTGAAAAAAAAGTCTCAAACATTTTGAAAATGAGCTCACTTTTTGAACTTTCATTCAAAATAGCTGGTTTACGAATTCGTTCTTTCTTTTTAGGCCCTAAAAAAGTGTGCCAAAGCAGAATTCAATTTGACCAATTTGTCGAAAGTTATCGTGCCTACAGAATACAGACTGCAGACTACAGACTACAGACTACAGACTACAGACTGGGAGACACCTTCGTAAAAATCATTTTTTCTGACTCAAAACGTTTCAAAACGTAGAGATTTGATGAAAGCCGACAAAGTGAAATTTTACATAAAACCAATACTTTCTCATTAGGATGAGAATGTAATATCCATCCTAGAGGAAACTGGTTCAAAGCAAATTTGTAGATATAATTTAGGCGACAAATTTTGTTAAATAAAATGTTATTGTAGCTTGTGTCCTTTTTCCAAAAAGGTTTTTGTTTAATTTTAATATATTTTTATAATAAGAGTTTATAACAAAACTTGTAGATCTTTTTCGGTTGAAAATTTGTCGCCTATTAATTTTTTTCGCACTATTTTATTAAAAAATTATCTAATTTTGTTGAAGATTCAATACCTCCAGGTTGTAATATATGTGAATTTGCTATTTTTGTTAGTATACATTTTTCTTATGTCAAATCTTCCTATACCTCATCCCCCTTCAACCTAATAGCCTTCGTCAATTTCTGTATGACTGTTGTAATTAAACTCTTTAAATAAATTAAGAAAGAACCATCATTTTGTGTTTGCATTATTGATATCCTACGTGTGAGATTGTTTTCAAACTTAAAAGAAAAATTTATAACGGCCAGGATAAATGAAAAATTCATCATGAAAAAGTCAGGGAATGTCGAAATCAGGATTTTGTAGCAAGCCTGTTTGTGTAATCACGCGCAAGTGACGGCACTCAGTATGAGAAAGATTTTTTTATCAAGTGGCGTAATTTTTGAACTTTTCAAATACACTGGATGATCACAAGTCATGAAATATTTTTATATGAGCTGAATTATTCCACGAATGTCAGCCTTGTTGGCATAAATTGATACGAGTACATGATCAGTGATCACGAATCAGATCATTATAATCGCAAAATGGATCATTCATTCCGGCCAATATTTTTTAGTTATTTTTTTTTAACTACCTTAATAATATCGAAAATCGATGTCCATTTTTCTTTTTATAGATCTATATCTATTCTTTCGTCCTGATTAAGAAACATAACAAACGGATTTTGCTTTAAGGGTCATCTTCACGTTGCGGCATAGAGGTAAACAGTATTCTTGTATAATATTTTCATTTTAAATTTGCAGTAATTGTGATAAAATTCAAGCTGCTTAAGCTCTTTACTTCCTTGTGATTTTTTTCGCTAAATTTTTTTTAGAATTGCAATTATAAAAAGGAAACTGATAACTATAATTTCCATCGCAATAAAAAATAGTTTCGAAAAAGGATACCTCGCTGCTACTTCGTATCAAGCCAATCTCAGGTAGAAGGCTTACGATAGCCATCATGCATATTTTAAACGCTTGAGACCACGGGTTCTATTGAAGGGTGTGTTCAAAATGTGTGTTTAGAAGAAAAATTTGTAACAAAACTGCTTGGTTATATTATTTTGATTATAGGAATACATTGGTTCATTGACATTGCAAAAATTCGAAAATTGACATGTTTTGGGTGACCGGTGAAATGGGAAGATTTGTTGTATCTGCTTTCGAAAAAAAGTTAAAATAATCATAAAGGATTTAACTTTGAGAAGACTTGAGGCTTCAAAACTACAATGTAATTAATACAATATTTGTGCTTAAAGCAACTTTGAATCTTATTCCTGATTTAATTATAATTCTAATAATAATTGCCGCTTTCTAAGATAGCAGATTTTTTGTATCAAAAGAAATATGTGAACTGTCGAAATAAAAATTAAATTTTATTTAAAAAACAATTTCATTTTTAAGGAAAATGCGTCTATACCAAAAGAGATATTAGGAAAACAAGTAGATCAGAATCTGGAAAGACGCTACACATGAGGGCCATGTGGCGTTATCACCATCGGCAGTAGTAGCAGTACTCGTTTGGTCGGACAGTTGAATTTACATTCTAACAGGTTTTGGCCCTGGTTCGTAACGACTTTCGCTGATTCTTGTTATCGTTTCGACATTACCGACTTGTTTCTCGCAGCAAACGTAAACGATATCCTGTGCTTCATTTCAATCTCACCCTGGTACGTTGATCTTACTCGTACTTACAAAGAACTATTCAATTCACGTTTCCCTTTATTTTTTCAAGGTTTTCCACGTTGTGGGTTGATGCTAAACTAGGGCTGACAATCTTTCCCGTATCTGCCTACGTGTTTTTCTGAATAAAGGATTGCAAGATTTACAACTGATACTAATGACATGTTTCGATTAAAGACAACTTTAATAAGTTCTAGAATTCAAACAGATTCAAAAACTGCCAAAAACGAGCTTTGAACATCTCGGAGAATTTGAGCGCAGTCTTTTGCAGATGATAAATATTTTTTCTCTAAATATACACTCCACATAATACTTAGATAATGGGAAGATTTTTTAAAATTGAATCAAATCTGATTTTTTATTTTTTATCAAATGAAAAAACATAACTTTTTTTCATTTAAAATTGTTTTATTCTTTCGGGTTTAACTTCGAAATTTTAAAACTTAATTTTTTTTGACTACGTAAATTTAATAAATTTTCAATAGATACTATTTTTAGGACTTAGAGATTAGGCAATTTGAAATTTACAAGCATTTAAAATTGAACAATTGGGATTTCGTAATATCAGGTTTATATTTGTGGATTTTGAAATGATATTTACATATTTTAATGAATTTTTGCAAATTCCAAAGTTTTCAAGATATTTTAGAAGGTTTTAACGAATTTATCGATACCTTTAGGGGATTGAATACATTTTATTTTGAGGTATTTTCACGGATTTCCACAATCTTAAGAACATGTAGAATATAAAAAAATTTCAAAGAATTTTAAATATTTTAACTTATTTAAAAATATTCCAAAGAATTTCAAGAGTTTTAGAAAAAGTTGGAACTCTTAATATTAAAAATGTGTTGTTATGGATTTTTAAACGCATAATGTCCAACGGCTCCACTGCAGAGACCTCCAGTTCTATTTCAGTCTGTATACGGATCCAACTCGCATTCTCTTCTTATATAAAATATACAGTATTCAATATAATGGATTATATTTAAAAATAAGCTTTAATACCTTTTTAATAACTAGGGTTTCGTTTCTGTATCCTTATAACTCTGATACTAAATTTTCGAAAATATATGATGCACACTTAAGTTGACCACCCTGTTTTCTGTAATTACCACGCTATCACGTGTTGCGTTATAAATTTAAGTTTAATGTTAGCTCAACGTGTAAAGTGCTTGTAATGCTTTTTTATCCATAAAAAATAAATCTCAGTAATATTTTAATTCCGTTTTCGTTTATTTTCCACCTATTTTTGTGAATTCTGAAATATAGGCGAATAGAATGATACAACCTAGAAATTGTCGAAGAAAAGCATATTACATATATAAAACGTATATAAATTGCCAAATTTAAGTAACCGCACAAGATGAACGTATTCTATTGCTTGCTGATCGAGCGTAACATCTCTCTTTTCGAGCGGCGTAAGCGGGCGTGCATATGCCTGCATATATAATATTGGACCTCCTACTAGAACAGTTATGTCAGGGGGTGAGGTCCAACATTATATATCAGGTATGAAATGCAGACGTGCAGTAAGTGCAGTAGTGCAAATGCAGTAGTGCTCAGTGAGAAAGAGACAGATATACCGATGTTTTTTAGCGAGTAACACAAAATATGGTAAAACAAAAGTACAGTGTATGCCACGGAGGAGAGGTTTTTTCATGGCTTGGGCAATGTTTGCGGAACGAAAATTCACTCGGAATGCTACTTCTAGAAAATTGTACTGTTTAATCTATTGATAACTTGAAATAATAGTCAAAATGAGTAACCATAAGGGAAATTCATTGCTTAATTGTAAGATGTTTATTAACATAAATATATTTTTTTGCAAATGTTTGCTAACAGTATTGAGGTAAAAACTTAAGCTATTTATGAATAATGTTTTCATTATTTTGTACCTTATTCGGTTCTCCTAAAAAAATTCTTAAAAGTGAATAAGAGCTGTATACGAGCAGAAAAAATCCTGAAGTGGTATAATAAGAAGTTATTAGTTTTATTTTAAAAATGTCACAGATTTAGATAAATTTTCATAATATATATTTATATTTATATATAATATATATTATATTTTACACAGGACATTTTTTCAAATTTCACTTAGTTTTTAAAAGAGTTTTTAGTTTGTGAAGGTAGAGCAATCTGTAAATTAGGTTGACGTGTTGATGAACTAAATCAATTTTAACTCAAACTAATAAAGTGGGCATAAAGTAGGACGTTGCTCAGTTTTAAGTTACATAGCACTGCTCGATAGCTATGCTGTACGAGTAAATGGATAGGATGAGTTGTAAAGGGATTGGAACCTGCATTTTGTCAATTTACGGGAAAAACCCAATTTCCATTTAGTGACGAGAGTTTTGGCGAGCGAACGTTTATTGATTATACCGGGTGATTTTTTAACCTAAAACTTTCAAATATCTGGAAAAATAGGCACTCTATGAAAACATGTTATGAATCAAAATTTAATCACTCTAAGAAGTACAAACACTGATGTTGAAATCGGTTTCCCCACACCGCCCCCTGGGGGTAAGTTCGAAATCTAAAATGGGAATCCCTATTTATTATTGCATATTCGGATTTTTTGGATAAAAATGCGTATGATATGTCTGAAACATTTTTCTCGTTTGCACGATAGATGGAGCTGTAATCGACAATATTCAATGTTTCTTCATTTTACTGTTACTGAGAATGCACGCTTACGATTCTGTAATACTCGAAATTAGTCTTAAAATAAACTACTACTTTTAGCGTAACCCAGGATCAACGACGTGGACGCAGCTTTTTTCTGCTGCCTTCGGGGTGCTTGGTTAACGTGAGTCCCCTCGTCTCTTACGTTTTGAGGTACTCTGGGAATCATCTTTTAACTAAAGTAAGTGCTCAAAATAATGACCTTCGGCTTCAATGCATTATTAATCCATAATTCAAATGAATTTACACAACGGAGAAGTGTATCTTCTTGAATTTCAGCACATGAACTTGTAATTCGGTCAATCATATTCTCACGTGTTGTTGGTTTTTCTTTGTACACCTAGTCTTTCAGATAGCCCCACAAAAATGAATCTGGTGAAGTAAGATCTGGCGATATAGCAGGCAGATTTATCGGAACGCCTCTATCAATCCAGCGACCATTGAAATCCCGATCAAGAACTTCTCGTGCTACCGCTGAATAGTGTGCCGGACAACCATCATCTTGAAACCACATGTTCTGCCGCATTTCTAAGCTCAAGTCTTCAAGCAATATTGGCAGTTAATTTTCCAAAATGTCTTGATATTTTGGACCATTTAAGCTGCATTCGATAATCTGGAGACATATCAGTTTGTTGCAAATTATTCCACGCCATAAGTTGACAGCCCATGGACGCTGGGGTTTGACTTAACGAAGCCACTGCGGATTTTCAATACTCCAGTAGTGCATGTTGTGTCGATTAACTATTCCATAGTTCGTAAAAGACGATTCGTCAGAAAATAATACATAACGAAAAAAGTTAGGATTTTGTTGTATTTGTTCACGTGCCCACTGACAAAAAGCTACCGGATTTTGGAAATCAACGCCATGATGTTCTTGATGCAAAGAGACATGATACGGATGAAATTTATTACGTTTCAAAATTTTCCAAACACTGCTCTGAGACATTCCGGAATCACGAGCAATTTCTCGTGAACTAGCGTGAGGATTATTGACCACTGCACCTAATACAGCAATTTCATTATTTTCGCCAGTGACGACCTCACATAAACTTATCATCTGTCTTTTGGAAAGCTTAAAGTTCCATCCGCAAATCGTGAGGTGCATAGAGAGATTGATGCCACTTTAGAAAACCAGATTTACTATCTCATCTGGAAAAATTCGTGTGACTACTAACAAGGTCACTTTCCAAAGAGGTGTCTTTCAGGCCGAATCCATGAGCCCACTCCTCTTTTGCCTCACATTATTTTCACTATCTCTAGCACTTCGCCATTCCCAAGGGTACCTTTGCGGCAAACCTGCAAATCAAAAGCACAAGGTCACCCATGTATTTTACATGGATGATCTTAAGATTTATTCTAAAAATAAAGAGCAACTACATATAGCTCTAGGGATTGTCGAGCAATACACGAAGGAAATAGGAATGGAATTTGGGTTAGACAAATGCGCCAAGGTTTATTTGAAGCAAGAAAAACTTAATGGCATCTCTGAAGACTCTGAGCTCGTCTATAGAAGCGCTATACGACACCTTTGCACTGGAGAGACCTATACGTACCTGGGCGTGCTACAGAGCCGCATTCATTTGGAGTGGTTCCATGGATGAAGAAAGAGCTCAGAACTCTTGATATCAGGACACAAAAGTTTATGCACATAAACAAAAGCATGCAACTTAAGTCTTCTGTTTCGCGACTCTGCATCTCACGCCGTCAAGGTGGACGTGGAATATTGAATACAGGATGCCTTCACAACAGGATTATTTCGGGTACAGCGCATAGTGTCGCAAATGGAAGAGATCCTTTTCTTAAAAGGGTCAGGAAGCATGAAGAACAGGGCAAAGGAGCGTTTCTGTACAAAACAGCAGAGGAGGCTGCTGAAACACTCGGCCTTAACTTCAGTATCAGGAGTGAGCAGAATGCATCATATCTTATCTATCTGAAGTACTTACTCCTAAAAGCCCGGATTCAGAAAGCACAGGAGAAAAACTTCCGGGAATTCGAATTTTCGGCACCAGCTGAAAAAAACATCATAGCCAAGGAGAATGAAAAGAAAGAGAGGTATAGAGACCTTGTAAGGGAGTTGCGTCGATTATACCCGGAATATTCTATTAAATTAATCGTCCTTGTCATCGGCGCTCTTATAGGTGCCAAGCTTTCACTGGTTAATAGGCTAAAAATCATCCCTGCGTGTGAACAATATGCTAAAACAGTTGCGGGGAAAATGCAGAAGATGGTCCTCCTTGGGTCGCTCGGGGTGCAATTTTTCAGATAAGCACCTGTTCCCGGAAAAATCCTGCGAGTGTCCTTATGACAACATTTTAATTATATATATATATATATATATATATATATATATATGTGTGTGTGTGTGTGTGTACATATGTACGACGGATTTTAAAATATTTCAGAGATTTTAATCGATTTAAACTTTTCAGAAGATTAAAAAAAAATCAGAAAGGGGTACCCATAAGGGGTACAATACATACAGATATAAAACAATTTAATATTTTGAAGATTTTAAACAATTTAAAACTTTTCTTGAAGATTTCTAAAGATTTCACAAATATTTTATATTAATTGCATGAAAAATTCAAGTATATTACAACAAACCGTTTGCCGCACAAAACAAACTCCGCGTGAGACTTGGCTTGCGAATGCCGTTCTCCCGCTTGAAGAGAGAGTTACTATACCAAAAATGTTGCGACTACAGTTGTTCCAATGTGGGCAAAAAACGTGCCCAACAAGAGTGTTTGGGGAGATTAATATGATAGTAGCAGGCTCGAGTCATAGGTGTTGTCTCGTGGAAGAGGCGGAGTCCCGTGGGATAATCTGGGTCTCGAAGGATAGGCGAGGTTCCACGGGATAGTTTGAGTATAGTTTGAGTCATGTGGTTTATTTGAATAGGATGGGCGTTAATAGAGAAGTGGGATACCCAGGGACATTTGTATCCTGTGAAATAGCTAGGGTCCCGTGGGACAATGGGGGCCCTAAGAGATAAGCAAGGTCCTGTAATTAGATTGGGTCCCATGGAATGAAGAGGAACTCGAAGGATATGGGGATTTCCCGGGATTGTAAGGGGTCCCAAGGGATAGGTGGCGTTCCGTGGTAAAGTTTGTGCGCCGATGGATAGTTGGCGTCCCGCGAGATAGCAAAGGTTGAGGAACAATTTCGGTCGGTGGGATAGGTTAGGTCTCATGGGATAGGGGGATTTCGCTGGTTCAGGGGTCCTGCAGAAAAAGGTACGATGGAAGCACGGAAGGGTTCAGTCTGGGGATACGATACACGAAAATGGGTATTATATTCGTATTATATGTCTCTGTAGAGGGTATATGGCCCAGTTCGCAAAAGAAGTAGACCAAAATCCAATTTTGGTATATTAAGTCGTTGCTTGCTTTACCAATTATTTTTAACATTCAATAAAGCCCAATAATAGCACAAAAATACATTTAGGAACGCGCCGCACCACTGATAAGAATTTTTATCGAATTTGGTTGCTATTTTTAGGATGTTCCTTTTATGGTCTGATAAAGCTAAGTAATAGCTCAAAAGTACTTTCTTGGTGCTCTTAAATAAAAAAGGTACCTCAGATCACTGGAAAAAGAAAGCATTATTTCAGGGCTCATTTAAGGTAGTAAAATAATATTCAGAAAAAACAGTCTCGAGTGGTATTAAGATGATGCCACTGGCGGGAACCCACATCTATTCGTTTGGAATTGAAAATATCAGCATGAAGTTATTCTATTCAAAAACAGAACATGCAATCTTTAATTACTATTTGAGCTAATAGTTGACTATTATTCACATTATAAAGGCTGAAATTATGAACTGTGTACAGATGTCCATTTTTATGGGTTTCCTAAAAAAGGATATTTTTGTAGGATTTGCATTACATGACCTAGAAATACTTTTTTACTGTGCGTGCATTTTTTCAGAAACAATTTAAGTAGAAAAATTATATTCAGGCCTCGACCGAAATTCATCAGATTCTTTTTAAAGCTTCAATGTTTGTTCAGCTGATGTAAATATGTAAATTATCACTAAAAGTTTAGGTCGAAAATATTTTTTGGTTTAGATCTTGTCATTTTAGATCTTATAACTAAATAGACGATATTTCAAACAAATATTATTACAAATAAATCCCAATAAAAATCTTGTCTAATGAGCTATCGTGCACATCATTTGATAACTGCAGAAAGTTAGCTTAACACGATTATATTCACAGATAAAATGAATGTACATTTCCTCACTTCATGACAGTTAAAATTTTTTTTAATTTTTATAGTAAATACGTTCATTGTTTCCATTGATTAGAACTTTTTCTAATAATTTTAGTGAAATGTATAAAAAATAATCAAATACACAAAAAATCACGTTTCTCTAGCGTTATGGGTTAACAAGGTGCATTTTAAGGGTTTCGAGGCATAAGGGGAGTGCAGAATGGTATAAAATGTATTTTATTGTCTTACATTGATTGATTATACCTAAATCATGTATCTTCAGAAGATTTAAAGTGTCCGATTTAAAGTTGGTCCAAATACAAGTTTGGTATTTTTTTTAAGTGAACAATTATTTTGTCCTGTTCTTTTCAGGATTTAATAAACCTAAGTAATAGCTGGCAAGTTTTTTCCTTTTGTTAATAAAAAATGAAACGATTTATGAAATTCTGTGTGTGTCAATATTCCTGTTTTTAGGTACGAGCTCCACCATTAGAAAGGATTTTTCTTGGAGATGATGCTGCGAAAAGGACATTTCTATTATGGTTCGATTATTACACCATTAGATCCTTTTTTTTCGAGGTAGGCCTGTTTCACTCGTTGAGGAAGTGAGTAATGTGAGGAAGGGGGTATATTTTTTCGACACAGTTGAGTAATCACTTGAAAGCAGTGGTTTTTCAAATTGGAAAAGTGATGCTACTCTTTCTGAGCCAAACTCAGCGTTTTTCAGGATCCGTCGTAACATCTGACAAGTTTTTTTTGCATCGGGTGATGCCAAATTATTGGCCCATTTGTATAAGAAATTATGCATAGTGGAGGAGAAGGTAATTCGATTATGTTAATGAAACTTTGCTTGCGGTGCTATGAAATTTAATTTATATTTTAGCTTAAAGTTTAATATAGTTTACATTATGAAGTAGAGTGAGTCGCAGAAATAAAATTATGGAAATTAAAGTTAGAACTATATGCAAAAGTAGTGTTTTAGGACCTAAAAAATGTAATTTAATTTAATGTGCAATGATGAAAGTGCAATGATGATGTGTTTTAAAAATCTTTATCCAAATTCATAGGATGAGATTATAAACTATGCTTTGTACAAGTAAGAAGACCGATTTTATGAGATTTATAAACATAGGTTATATCTGTAGAGTTGGCATAACATGATTTAGAGATACTTTTATATTGCAGACGCTTTCATATTTGTTCAGCTGATGTAAATATATACAGTACTCGCATAACTAAAAACTCATGCCTGCAATGTTTCGGGGCATAGATCCAGATCGTCTATATTGAAACGGACGACATTTTAACCAAATTTCATTAAAAATCATTTACAATTAAAACGGTCATATATACTTTCTAATAAATTAATGGAACATATAAGTTAAGGCTGCAGAAAGTTAGGGCATAAATATTATACCAAATTCTTTAAATTTATTAGAAAACTCGTTTGATTCTAAAAATTTAATAAATTTTTAACTTTTTAAAATGAATTTCAAGTAAATATGGCAAAATGATCAAATAGCAAAAAAATCACGTTTTCTAGGGTATGCAGCTTACTAGATACAGTTGAAGGGCCCCGGTACTTAAAGGCGTAACTTTTAAAATGCGTTTTATTGATTAAAACTAGTTGATTTTTTAAAAAAAATTTTGAAAGTTATGCAACTCTTAATGTGTCAATAAGGTTTTTTTTGCCTTACACTACTGAGAAGATTTTTTCTCGGTGGTAGCTGTTTCTTTCAGAACATTCCTTTTGTTGTACGATAGAGTTAATTAATAGTTGAAAAGCACTTTTTTAAATAAAAAAAAAAGAGTTATGTAGCTTTTTCAGAGTTTTTTGGGACGCGTTATTCTATTAAATGCGAATGCTTGAGGATTCAGGTATAAAAAAATAAAGACTACGATATAAAATCCTTTTACACTTTATAGAAAATGGCATTCTTTACAGGTAATTTTTGCACAATTAAAAATATTTCTTGAATATCTATAGATTTTGGCCTTTAATATCTTGGATATTGTCAGTTGAAATCTTACGCCCTTATGCCTTGGGAGCCTTTTTTAGTTTTTAATTAGATTAAGCCTTCATGGTTCACATTATTACTTTGAAAAGTTACTTTTTTGCTGTTGTGAATTACAGTGAACGAAGCCTTGCAAAGAATGTTGAATAAACTGAATGAAAGAATGAAGAGCATGGGCCTCAACATTAACGCAAACAAAACAAAAACTATGGTGTTCGAAGGAAAGGGTGAGAAAACAATACGCAACATTGTATTCAATTTTGAAAGAATTGAACAAGTTGATCACAGAAAAAAAAACAGAAGATAAACTTTACATCGATTTCTGATGAAAGATTCGTTACAACAAAATTTACGTTTACAGGATAAACTTTACACAAATATCGGTTAAACTGTCTTTTGTTTTTTCATGATCAAACATCTATTTTGAAAATTGCGAAGTTTTATGAATAAAAGTGCATTCCTCTAAAAAATTGCTTGCAAAAAATTTTATTCTTAGTTTTTTCTGTGATAAATTCGTATACCTTGGCAGTTTATTCACTTGGGACGGAAAGATATAATTTCATATTTTGTACCGGCTGTACTATACTGTAGCGAGATATGGACCTATCAAGAAAATGACAAGAGTAAAATTAACGCGTTGGACATAAGATTTTTGCGCATAATATGAGGGCGAACTCTGATGGACAAAGTGAATAACGAGATAAATCTTAAAGAGTGTGGGACAGAAGAGAAAACTAGTTGATACATGGGAAAGAAATCGCTTAAGATGGTTCGGGAATGTTGAGAGAATGAAAAATGAACGACTAATGAAGCAAGTGTATCATGGCAAAGTAAATGGCAGCGTGCCCAGAGGCAGACCGCGGGAAGAATTGTTAGAATGTATGAATGAGACCCTAGTTAAAAGAGACATAAAAAGCCACGGAAACATGAGTCCTTGCATGAAAAAATACATGGACATGAAAGAAGCTAGAGAAGTATGCCAGGACAGAAAAGTATGGAGGCAAATAATTAATAAGAAGAGTGTCAATAGAGTGAATGACGCCTCAGACAAAAGACCTTGGATTCTAATGGACCCAAGTGGGGAACCTTACAAGACGACTTTGTGAGGATCTTTACTTGGGGTAATTGCTAGAGACATTGATCAGCAACCTGGGTCGGAGCAGTGTTGCGGAACGAACGAGTAATTTAAATAAATATCGCGAGAATTCTAGATCAATTTAAAAATTCTATAACCCCTTTCTCAAATTACTCCTTTCCCCACCGAATGAGTCACGCCTACCCCGAAAGGAAAATGACTGTTGTCAACTCCAACGCTCGCGGCCGCTCGTAATTGTATGCCTACAGCATCATCGCAGGAGGTTTCAAGCACCGTATTAGATTGACTAATAACATCCTGATCTCATCAGTCACTTGACTTAGTCCGTGGCTATGATGTCTAACCGGAGTCACCCGAGTAAAAGTTTTGAAAAAATAATATAATAATAAAGGCTTTCGACATGTTGGGCAGTAACCGTCTTAAGCCTGTGACAACATTTCAATTATTATAGTTACAGTGGAGTTCGTTGCAGTGAACACCGGAGCTAGTGCACTGTTATTTTATTAGTTTAAAGCTTGTTCTTTGTTCACCAAAAAACGACAAGAACTTCATTTTCTTCAATATTCATAACACTTAATGGACTGCCACTTTGCAGTAGATTTAAAATTCAAACGTTAATTCTCATCTTTCCAATTATAGTGATATTATTACGCTTTCCAACGTTTAACAGAACAAGGTAATACCAAAATAATTACTATTTAGGCAGATGAAAAAAGATGAATTAATAAATGGCTTAGTTTTCTTGAGGTATTTTAATCATTACATAGAAATTTCATTTTGTGTTCTGAAATTCGCTATGGTAATTGATGCTCAGGTTTCTGTGCACACGCTGTGTTGCGAGGGTACTCTGGTACTCAAAAGTCCTTGACACTGCTTGCCACCTGCAACTCGCAGGACATTATTTCTGTAATGGACTGACATGACCTCCGCGGAGTAGTGACATAGTAGATAGTAGTCACTAGGCAGGAGATTCTAGTGGAAGGAGGAGGAGGTTATAGGTGCTTCTCCTGAATTCCCCCCGATGGGTTGGTTCATTAGAGAAACGTGTGCGTGACGCTAATGTGACATCAGTTATGCGCCAATAACATAACAATACATAACACGTCGCATTGCTTGCATAACAATATCCCACCCGCATATCCTTCCATTATGCGCCGCATAGAGCTGATTGCAACGCGTAATACGCCGTGTAATTTTGTCGCTCTGAAATTATTATCAGCTACGACTCGCAATTGCCTTGTCGTCGTGAAGTACACTCAGCTCATTTGCAAATTCATTAGAACGGATCCTGTGTGCGGTCAGATTGATTTCTTGCGCTTGTACTCAAATTCATGTGTTAAATAAACTTGTAGGCTGTCAATAAAGGTGGGTCGAGATTTTATTTAAATTTTGTGGGCTGAATAAGTGGGAGAATGAAGGTTATTTAGTGTACAGTATTTTGAAAATAAATGCACTTTACGTGTTTTCTCTCGTAAAATTATCACAAAGAGAAAATGCTTTTAAATGGAGTGCGAAGTTTAAAACGCTTATAATATTTGGAAAACTGAGAGATTAAAAATATTAAAGCTCACAAGATACTGTTTAAAAACGTTTAATATATATGCCATATCATGTCTAAATGATTCAGTGAATTTTCATAAAACTGAAGTCGAGGGTAATTTTATTGTTTTGTGGAAAATTCATCTGTGTTGTTAAATTGCGTCTCTTTTTGGTTTTTAGTATATAGGTTTTGTTGAAAATTAATATTGCCAGTTTTGAAAATTAAACTGTTTTGTAGCAAGTGCGTCTGTTTGGCATAAAAATTCAAGATTTTGGATCATATGTTTTTCTTTATTTATTGAAAATTCATCTTTAAAAAAAAATGCATCCCCTATCGTAAAATTTTTATCTGTTAGTTTTGAATTCAACTTTTTCGTTCAAAAATTAATCTTTTTTTTTGTCGACTTTTTTTAGTAGAAAATTTGTTTTTTTAATCTAAAGATAATTTTATTTACGGAAAATGAAAATATTCCATTTTTGATAAAAAAAATGATCTTTTTTAGTTGAACATTCATTAATTTCTTTAAAAATAAGTCTTTTTATGTTCAAAAATAATATTTTCTTGTTGAAAATTAATCTTTATTGTAGAAAATTCATTTCCTTTGCTTTGAAATTCAACAATTGAATTCGAAATTAACTATTTTGTTAAAAATTCATAATTTAGGTTTGAAAATTCTACTATTTTGTAGGAAATTTGTATTTTTAGCTCGAAAATTTAACGTTGCGGATTAAAATTTTTGCTTTACTCTATGAGAAATCTTGCTTGATTAAAAATTGAACTATTTTCTTAAAAATCTATTTTTTTTTGTATAAATTTAATTGATTTAACGGAGCATTTAGTATATCCTTTTTAGTTCAAAATTTACATTTCTGATTTGGAAACTCAACTATTTGCTTGGAGATCTATGTATTTTGTTAAAAGTTCGCTTTTTTTTGTAAAAACTTAATATTTTTTGTTAAAAGTTCGATTATTTGTTTTAATCCTCAGATAACACACTGGGTTAAATACATGTATTTTGTCAAAAGTTCGCTTTTTTCAGAAAATTAATATCTTTGGTTGAAAGTTCGATTATTTGTTTAATCCTCGGATAACACATTGGGTCAATTTGATCCACAAGAAATTTTGGATTCAGAAAATTTTCAAAGAAATTTGAGAAATGGCCGGTATCTTAAGCTCTGGTAATATCGATCCAGGTCCCAACTATAGTTTGAAACGCTTGCTATAGTCTGCAAAGTAGGTCATCGTCGTTGTGAAGCGTTTGAAATCGTTGTTGGGTCAGTCTGACCCAGGTATGTACATAACGTTCAGTTTTATAACATTGAATTATTTATAAAAGTTGTAAATTGCAGTTTTTAAAGAAATAAAATAGTGCTAATATTCAATTTGGATAGTTACTGACACGGAGAAAAATAGATTTTAAAAACTTTGGTATTTAACCATAATATATAGATATTAGGGCAAAATATCTAACATCTTCTATTAAACATACAAAATATTAAAGAGCAATATCTGTTTATACTAGAAGTATAAAATGTGTGATATGATATTAATATCACAGATATTAAAAAAGCGAAATTTTATCGAAGCAATGTCTTTGACGTGTGGCGTGACAACAAAAGATTTTAGCCTCGCTTTGTATCTTGAGCATTCATCGTGAATGTTGTACTTTTTAGGATATATCTCTCAGCTACAGGCACTTTCATATTAGCCTTGAAAAGTGTTTTACCCATTCTACACGAATATTGCATAATTTATGAAAAATGCGAATGCTTGAGGATTCAGGTATCAAAAAATAAAGACTACGATATGAAATCCTTTTACATTTTATAGAAAATGGCATTCTTTACAGGTAATTTTTGCACAATTAAAAATATTTCTTGAATATCTATAGATTCTGGCCTTTAATATCTTGGATATTGTCAGTTAAAATCTTCTTTTTAATATTTACGGATACTCTACATCAATATAGATTTCTGTCTCATAGTTAAATCGCTAAGATATTAACTAATAATATCTAGATATTTTGTGCTAATATCTATTTTTCTCCATGAAAGGGGAAGAAAACAAAAATTATGTGTCCATTTTGTTTGTGGCTAATGTGCGATGACCATCATGCTCATATTTGCAACGATTGTGTCGAAAAAATGCTTGTAACTATGCGTATAATTCTGTAATTTTGTAACAGAAATATTATTCCTTTTTTACATAAAATATTAAAGTATTTTCTTCATTTACGTCGTGAGAAAAAAACTTTTTGATGTTTTTATATAAAGAATGCACCAAATCAAATTAACAAAAAATATCTTTTTTTGAAACTACAGTATGGGGCCATTTTTTCATTATTCTATCATGCTTCGGAAGTTCCCATATAAATGTTTAGCTTAAAATATTAAAAATTTAAAAAAATTACAATTTTTTTCATAAAATTCAATAAAAAAAAATTCATGAATGTTTTTAAACATGTTGAAGGCTCCAAAAATAGTTTAATTTTGCATTCATTATTTTTATGGGCTCTTAAGTATACCTTAGAATTTGTGTAAGACAATTAATCCAATCATTGCGGAATGGTACACGATCAAAAAAAGTATTGGGTCACTTTGACCCAGAGTGAAAATTCAATGATTTAGTTTACAGTTCATGTATTTTGCTAAAAACTTATTGTTCTTGGAAGAAAATGAATCTTTTTGGTTAAAAAATCATCTTTTCTGTTAAAAAACAAGTATTTGCTTAGAAGTCTGTATATTTTGTTTCATATTTAATACTTATATAAGTTTTAATATATTTGGACTACTGTTGCTTTTTGTAAAAACTTTTCTTACGTGAGGTATTAAAATCTCCTCACCGCCTTCATAAAAACAGTAAGATTTAATTCAATCTTGCTCCCACCAAACGTCTTGCGTCATTTTGAGATGACACCTCATAAAATTATCTCTGTCAAAGACTTTAAGAGATGTAAGGGTGCCTTCATAATTGAAAGAAGAACGTACAGTGGAAGAAAAAAATAAAAAATTGGTTAGGGATACGTAAGGGAACTTCAAAATCGGCATGTTGTATAAACCCTGAATAATTTTGGGACAATTCAGTTAAAAATTCAATTTTTATGGCAACTGCGCCAATGATTGCAATCCGACAAATGCAATGGTAATATTCAATGGAAAATTGTTTTTCGGCGTTTAGTGTCGACCGATGTATGGACAGTATATTAAATTACAATAATATAATCCGATCACCATAATAAAGAAGTAGGGGACTCAGATAACATGTGCAATAGCACGAACCCGTGAGCCAATTTTATGCGCGTATTATTATAATTCCCATATTGGAACGTAAAAATCTACCTTTCTATATGATTTGAATTTCGTAATTAAAGAAAATTATACTGCGTAATATAAAGATATGTACAACTTGATACTTTATTTATACAACTTTATACAACATATAAAGATATGTACAACTGATTTACGGATATCAAGTCTTGGCAATTTTGATGAAAAGACTTCAAAATGCAGTTGAATTTAGCTTTTGTAATTGACAATTCAAAGGAAAATGGTACTCAAAATATTTTAATTCTAATTAAATGTTATTTCTTAAAGCAATTTTAAATTTAAGTTAAAGTTTGGGACACAGTATGAAGTTTTATTTATTAAAAGAATTTTCAGTGTGGTTTCCGACGGGAAAAACTGAGAATTACCTTGGAATTTACAGCACCGGGAAAAACTCGGAAAATTTCTCTAAAACTGGGAATTTTCCAGATTTGTTTTTAATTTAGCAGTCAATATCGTCTCGTTCTTCGAAAAAATGTGTCTTTAACATACTAATTTGCATAGGTGACCTAAATTTTCGTAACTGATTACTTGTTTGAAGGTGGAGAGAGCCTCCTGCTAACGTGCTTGCGTGTTATATATTTTTTTTCAAATATAAAATTCACCCCTTTCGTTCTTTTTGGAGATATAAAAATCTATCAATTATACCAAATAGAGCACAGATTGATGTTTGATTTCTTATCGAAAATCGAAAATCTATATTTTAAGTCATGGATAACAAAAAATGCGAAAATCTCCCAACCGAAACTACGAACAAAAAAACGGGTGCTTCTCTTGCGGAACATCACAATTTACCTACATGCTGAAATAACAAATGTTGCTTTCTTGAGCAGAATTTTGACTGTAGCTTATTAGATTACAGACTTCATACACTTTTCTCTGCTCCCTTTATTCTTCCCTTCTTAAGGAATTCCTCTTTTCTCCTCTTTTTTCAAGAAAACTCCTTTTTTTATAGAATACAATGAGAAAATGGAACTATTTTTAGTTAGGACTTAATCCTTTTTTATTAAAAAGTATATTATTATATTATAATATTGAAAAGTCTACTATTATATGTTTCGCCCAGAATTCATCTTTTACGGTTAAAAAATGTATTGTTTTGTTGAAGATTTCACTATTTTCTTAGAAAGGAATTCTTTTAGATTGATTGTGAACTCAAAATACGACTATATATTTTGAGTTCAGAATACATCTTTTTTGGTTACAAATTCAACAATTTGGTGAAAAATTTAATTGTTTGATTGAAAATGCAACTAATTTGTTAAAATTTAATATTTTTGCTAAAAAATTCAACACTTTTTTAACATTCGTTTTCACAGATAAAAATCCGTTTTGTTAGATTGAAAATTCACCTTTTTATAAAAAAGTATTCTTTTTTGGTTGGAAGTTTATCTTTCATGGTTGTAAAATAATTATTTTTAATTAAAAAGTATTTTATTATATTTTTAGTTCATATGTAATATTTCTTGGTTTAAAATTCAATTGTTTTTCGCTGAAGTTGATCATGTGTTTGGAAATTTGATAAGTTGGTCTTCGTAGGTGAAAAATTCAATATTTTAAAAAATTCCAGTTTTTATTAAAAATGTATAATATATTTTGACCTTAATTTTTAAGAATATGGTACCTATTAGAATGTTCTTCTTAAATTATTTATTCCACTACTTTTTTTAAAAATCACCTTTTTTCTGTTTTGAGAGCAATTTGGACTCTGAAGTCTAAAATCACTTTTCATTACATATTTTACATTTGAGTTCTCAAAAAATTAATACCGTTTAAAAATACAAGAAAGCTATGGGTATTGAATAATTATTATTATAAACATTTAAAAATTATGCTTTTGTTTACAACAGTAATTCGATTTTTTAGACTTTTTATAAAATTATTAATTCTTAAGTCAAAATTAATGATGTTTGAGCTTGGGCATTTAGGTATATGTTATTTGGGATAATTAGACTTGCAATATGAAATATGAAAAGTCTCTCTATTTAATTATTTGATTTTATAAAAATCGCCCTTTGTGCGAACTAGGTATGTAAATTTCGTGAAGTGAGTTCTTGGGCTTAACAAATGTTTTCTGGTGCGCGAGTTTACAAGTTCATCTAATCCCTGTTGGCGAACGAAAGTCATTCATTATGTATAGACTGCCAAATGGCCTTAACCGCGAAGCTGCTAAAAGGACCTCGATGTTCCCTATCGAGTTGGTGTTACACTTGCGTTTGTGACGATACGCGTACGGAGCTGCGGTTGTGATTCGATGCCCATTCAGTCACCCAGTTTTGGTTTGCTTTGGAAATGACCCAAGCACTCTGAACGATGTGCTTTGAAGCGAAAAGGCAAACCGCCTCCTGCTATGTGATTCAAGAGTTATCCTTGATGCTTTTCAGCTGCAACTATACATATAGCGTAAATTTCAATGGTCCTAAGAATAAGGAATCTTTACTTTATAATATAATTTGAGATATTTTGACTATTACCTCTCTGTGATATTTTCTGCAATTTATTTAGTAGCTTATTTACATAAAAAACAAAGTGTTATTTTTACTTGGTTACAAGCAAGCTGAAGGAAGCTATATATCAGTTCTTCTGTTTATGAAATAATTGAATGAAGTTAAATTTTGCCTCTTGGTGTGATATTTCAGCTGTCTGTTCAAGATTGGATTGAATTTGTTTTATTTTCTTTACTACATGTTTCAAGTATTTCAAACTTTTCTATTACGTACACAGTAGTGGGAAAGATCCCATAAGCCGTTCTTAGTGATCCAGTACAATGCCCGACAATGTGTTTAAACCTCCGGTATCTATGAGATTTTGTAACTTAAAATACCAATTTTGTTTTTTAGGCGGTTATTTGTGTCCATTAATTTGTATGCTATTTATGGATAAAGATTTTGAAGAATTTTTGTTTAGCTTCTTTAAACCAACACCTTTATTAGAAAAAAATAGCTGGTAATATTTGTTTAGTTTCCTAAATCATATTTTATTTTATGCATTTATAACCTCACATTCTGGTTTGAAACTAATTAGCTGCTGTTGTCCTTTAAAGCGACATGATGGTCGAGGGCTCTAATACCTTAATAATTTGAACGAACACAACTGTCGGAGGAGAATTGAGAAATTAAATATTGCATTATAAACTGTATCTAATAGAAATAATCTATTCATTGTATGTTCTGTAATAGTTATAGCTATCGTAAACTTAATGATAATTTAATTTAGATTGCAACTGATAAGAAATCAAACATCCTATAGAAAGCGACTTTAGAGATTTTTAACAAAAAAATGAAATAGTTCAGTGGATAGTGACCATTTTTGAAGAGGATTGTGCTAATCGTAACGCAAGTACTTTTAGGTATATGATCCTTAAGATAAAAAGTTAATTACTGTTTCAAGTTCAGGCTCTTGTCCGTCGGTCTCCTTTTAAATCTCACGGGGAGACGTTGTGAAAAGACCAAATTGTGGCATAAGTATCATGCACTTCCATTTCATCGGGATCGATCGTTTCGAGGACAATCGCGGTCATAGCTTACGGAGCCTACATGTGGGTTAAGTTTACAGAACTATCTAAATATTTTTTTGTGTACCAAAAGTGACGTGTGCGTATTGACACGCGGGTTGAACCTCGAATTGTGGTTCAATTAGACTATAATGAATCTAAATTAGAAAATATTGACTAGCCTATTTAAATAGGGGTTGATTTTCACTTTTGTAAAATGGCATTTTTATCTCCCGTGCAGAAATCGCCAAGTTTCTTCCCGGTTCCAGACTTGGGCCAGGATGAGTGCCCCTAGCCTGGTCCTAGCGTGAATTTCGCAAAGGTTCGAGCTTGGGCCCGGCTAGAGTAAAAGTTTCTAAAATTGACGACAGATGGTGTAGCACTATTTTCTTTTTTTACTTACTACTTTTAAGTTTCAAGTGACAGACTTTAAAAAGTGGCAATCATTACAATTAAATTGATGAAAACGCCTAAAATAAAAAGCACTCTAAATGTCCAGAGGCATGAAGCAATCAACAGCATCCTATACTTACCCAGTGAAATTGCAAGTAAGAACTTCTATTTAATATAAATAATATTTTCACATTGAAATTGCACGTGACTTCTAACCTCAAATGGAGAAATTTTTTTCGTCGAATTATAAAGTGTAAAAACT
This sequence comes from Druon quercuslanigerum, assembly GCA_010014905.2. Lineage (NCBI taxonomy): Eukaryota > Metazoa > Arthropoda > Insecta > Hymenoptera > Cynipidae > Druon > Druon quercuslanigerum. The sequence goes on from JAAAKG020163448.1 coordinate 24,519, forward strand.
TTATTAATTTATGTAATGATGTTTAAAACTTAAAATTATATAATAAATATGTCGGACGTAAATTAAGAAATTATTGTGTATAGATTTTAATGAAGCAGATGATAAAGAAGAGTCAGAATCCGGCGAGATAATGAATGAAATACCACAATTTGGAAATTCGAATCAGATTGGAGAAAATGTTTTAAATTCCAAACCTTTTTAAGTTCAGTGGCAAATTTCAAGCAGAATAAAAAATATTTTTGCATAATTTCTACTTTTAATTAAGAAAATAAAGAATGGCAAGAAATCTATCACAAACTAGGGCCAGGCTGGGCTAAGGCTGGGCCAAGCTGGGCGATCAAGCATGTCCCTGGTCAGATTTATTCTTTCATTCGAGCTCGACCTAGGCTAGATAAACAGGTCAGGGCCTAGTTTCGCCAAGCCTGGCCCTCCTTGGGCCATTTCAACATTTCTGAATGGTAATTAACTTTAAAGTAAGAATACGTTATTTCCTCGCTGCCCAACGCCAGTCCGTCTTTAATTAATTAACAGCTCCTCATTTCCGTTAAGATTTTTTTTCTAAATAACGGAAAAAGTTCCTCTCAGCTTTATCTAATTGCCCAGTTCCTTTAACCACATTCGTTTTTTCAGTCAGACCGCATCGTTTGAAAAATTCAGAAGGTTTTAGGCAGGAGTGGTGCACATCCCCTACAGTTAAATCACGCATCTGTTTTTTGAAAGCCAGTGAAAGGATTACATACACGTTACAGGCGATAGATATTGCTTTGCGGGTTGAGGAGAGAGTGTTGCAAGTGGTTAAAGTGGACTAACACTACCTTAAAGTGAATTCATGGCAGGGAGAATGTGGTTATGTTAAAGAGGGAAAGAAGTTTACAGATTCGATAGAAAGGTATATAAAATAGAGTGATGGAAAAGAGGGGAGGGTCTATATACACAGAGATAAAGAGGGATTGTGCACAGAACGAGCGTTGTTATTCCAGAATCCACGGTGTGAGGGTCGAGAGCACTCTGTAACGTTACCAACTAGAGCTGCAGCTTCGGCCAGCCCATGCAGCCTCTCAATAACGAAAATCTATACGCTTTCATTTGTCCATTCTGCACGACTATATTTGCGAATCGGTGAAGAATTTGATGTGCCCCGAATGCGAATACTCGCGCATCGAGAGGTGAGCCATGGCTGAGCGTACGGAAATCGAGAGCTTTTTATACCTTTTATCGACGTAGCTTCACTGAACCTGCGAAGGCGAAAGAGCCACTTTTTCTAGTCAACCCTTACTCCGGTAGTTACAGTAGGCAACTTTCAAAGCTTAGTTCCCTGCTCGGATTTTCACACTTTCCCCGAACAAATGCTTTTATACCAGCTGCACTTTATAGCTCAGTGTTCCTGTGATATATTCGTCGTAAAAGAATTTTTTGCTTTAGATCGCGGGTTAGAGGACGAAAAACGTTCAACGATGTAGGGAATTGCAATGACTATGGAAACCCGACCGATTTAAATAAAAATAGAGCTTAATATATTTACACATTAAGAAAATATAGGTAGTGAATATTTGGCTTTTTAGGAGCGTAATTGTTGCATTATTAGTTGCATCTAGAGCGCCAAAGAAAATGAAAAAATATAGAACTCAAGGTAAAATGTAATAAAACGAACAAAAAACGAAAGTATAAAAAAATTAAAATGTTAACGTTCAATTTTCTGCGAAATACGAAGATATCGTCCACCTATGATTGTAATAGCAAAAAAATGTAAAAGTTAAAATTAGCGGAAGAGCCAGCTGCTCATGTTCTCTGGCTAATATTCGTAATCGAGAAAACGTTGGCTTTCGTAGCAGGTAACTAGAGAAAGAGCCAGGGACAATGGCCAACCGCACTTACAAATTTATAAGGCAGATTAATGTGCAATATTCATATCATAAATTGAGCAGAATGAAAATCGATTTTAATTCGAGGTGGCGCTATTATTAATGGTCCGTGATCGTAGCCTAGGCCATCGGAGGAACTCTCGTGCTCTAATTGCCGCATATTTTTCATATCTACGGCCTTACATGCACACGCTAAACGTTTGCGTTACCGAAAGAGACAGTTTTTAAATTTACATTATCGTAGAATTGGGATAGTATCGACATTAATTAGCGAAAAAAAGGGTGGGCTGATTTTTTAGCTGAGAATATATGATTTAATAATAAATAATTATTTATTGTTATGTTTAACTTTACAAGGAATTATATAGGTACAGAAGATAAGATATCGGTTAAGCTAAAGCCGGCGAACGTTGATCATGAGGTTTGGGAAACCTGTAAACTTTGGTTGATGATGATTATTTATAACAATACGATGCTCGTAACAACATTACGAGATCGTAAAGGTCAGACAGACCTTCGAGTCCTTTATCTATGATTTTCCTCTCCTATATACATTCAGGGATATGATTCGCAAGATAGTATTGAAATCTTATTGTCAACTATTGTTGAAAATTAAATCGGAATCCAACCTCTAAATGAGAATTTATAGAGATGTTTCATTAAGACTTAACTCGACGTTTATTCACACTCTAACAACCCTGGTGAATTATCTCGAGATAAAACTGTCATCAATTTTACTTGGAAAGTTATAGGAAAATTAGTAACGCTTATGGGGCTTCACGTTATCTCTAATCTTTTCTTCAATAAGTTCCTTTCAATAGCACATGTGCTTTACTTATTTCTAAGGGGTTTTCTGAAATTCAGTTCTCTTCTTATTTATTTTGTATTTGAATATAGCATTCTTGAAATAAAAAAGAGGAGCACGTAATTCATGCAAGTAGTTTGTCCACAACATTTTTTTTATTATTATATGTTTAAAAATTATTTAAAGATTACTTGTGAGTCTTCAAAAGCTGATAGAAATATTGGGTGCAGTTCCGAGTGGCTGAATTCTCCGATTTTTTAAAACTCCGCATTCTTATGTACTTTAATGCGCTGATTACGCATTTGATAGGCCAAATTGGCGACTAGGCCATTTTCTTGGTGAAAACATGAAAAACCATAATAGTCATAGTTGCGTTTATCTAAGCCAATATGCAAAATTTCGCAAAATGTTCCTAACAAAAGTTGTCCCTCCCATTGAGGTACATATTTTTAGTTTCGAATATTTTCTTCTGCGAGTGATAGTTTCTGAGAAAATGAATGGTATATCGATTTTCATGTGAAAAACCATAAACATCATGGATTTTTTAGTTAATCTCAGCGAACACGCAAAATTCAGCAAAATTTTTCAGACAAAAGTTGTAGATCTCATTGAGGTACGAATTTTCTTTTCAAAGCATTTTTTTCCACGGGTGATAGTTTCCGAGACAATTAGTGATACATCTAACGATCAACGAAAAGAGTAATTAGGCAACTCTGTGACATAATTACACAAATAATGCTGGTCAAATCTCTACCATTTCCCCCTACCCATTTCCAGGATATTCTGGGGAGCGAAAATACACCCCTGTGACTGTTCACAGAAATAATGTTAGCCAAACCCCTACCCCTTTTCCAGGTACCTTGGGGGCGGGAAGGCACCACTGTGACTGGTCAAAGAAATAATATTGGTCAAACCCCTATTGCTTTTCAACATCTTGTGGTGGGCGGTAAATAACGCCTGTGACATCGAATCTCCATTGGTTTCGACTTGGCACCTAATCACGCTCTTCACCGCGTGATGGTTGGAGTGGCCTGGGTAACAGACTTTAATATTCGCCATTAGTTCCTTAAACGGATCAGCACCTATTTTCTTGAGCCGTCATCGCCACAGAAATTCACAGAGATGGTTTGCGAGATTGCTCTTGTGCACTCCTCCTCGTGAGAAAAATCGTCGCTTCCACCTCCAAGAGGAATCCATGTTATGAGTGTGCGCTCCGGTATCGCGTGTTCCAAAAAATGTTACGCCTAATTGGAAAAATAAGCTTATAAAAAAGATTGGTATGCTAAAATTTTTTTTGATAATTATCAAAAATTATAATTTATATAAAGCGGAAGAGTTTTCTATTTAAGTATTGCCAATATTGGAATCGAGATGACGTCGCCATTTTACCTTCTCCATTGTCCTAATTTTTGGATGGCATAGCGTTATTTCCTATTTGTGATAATTAATGGTGAAAAAAAATTGATTTTTTCCTAGTTAAAAATTCAACTGTTCTGTTGAAAATCTTTGCAGTCAATTCAGAAATTTTAAAATCGTGGTGGATTTAAAATATTCCTTTATTTTATTGTATTAGTAAAGACGTAAGAAAACATTAAATGCATTTGTATTTTTCAAAACATAACCTCACTTTCATT
>JAAAKG020163459.1:0-28819 GCA_010014905.2 Druon quercuslanigerum
TGTGTGTGTGTGTGTGTGTGTGTGTGTGTGTACAGGGGAATCAAATATAGCGTCGGGCCTACTGGTCGCGCGCGTTTTTGATCTGTCTGTTTTCGCCTGTGGTATTTTTTTTCTGATGCGGGGTTGGTGTAATGCTGAATTTTGTTTTGGTGGCGTGTGCGAACAGCTGACCGTTCCAGATTCATACTAGGAATAGGCACTCCTGGTATGACCTCTGCTGAAGTGTCACAATTTGATACCCTGATAACTTTATAAAGGAGGATACGTCGATCACAAAAATTGATGCAGCTGCCCTGAAGGGCTCGGTTGCTCAGATTGAGAGCAAATTAGACCATCTGAGAGGAGAAACGGAATCTCTGAAATTAAGAAACTATAATTTGGAGAAGAATGCGGATTTGGAAAACGGTATGACACTGTTGATAGAAGAGGTTTTGCAGCTCCGAAGGGATGCGTGTGCAAAAAGTGCGACCCTACATAAGCTCAAGGACACTGATTCATGCAATAACGACCTAGCGTCGGCTGTTCGAGGGGTGTTCGCGAAGGCTGAAGTAGATTCTTTTGTGGCGAAATCTGCTTTTGACCTGAGAAAGAAGCCTGGTACCAGATCGGTATTGATTAGGCTGGGCACTGGAGCTCTAAGGTTTCAAGTCTTCCAAAAAGCGAAGTCCTTCACGGCAATGGGCCTAACAGTTTTCAGTGACATGTCAAAGCCTTAAAGGCAGGCAAGAAGGCAGCTCATGCAGAAGCAGAGCAGCCTGAGCGATCGAGGTGCTTTCTGTACCCGCCACGGATATTTTATGCTTAAGAGAAACCTGTCTCCCATCAGCGCCTACAACCCCTTTCTTGGTTGTCTCAGAATGCATGCATGGCGAATGCGAGCTATAATAAATGGAAGATTTAAGAGTATCCGGCTAGCATCACGCACCTCTCCCCGGAAGGGGGAAATACTATAAATCCCGCGGCATGCGCTTTAACTCTCATAAATGTAATAAAGGACCTTAAAACTGTTCCGATCGCTGCTCGCTCGGACCATCTCACAGTATGTGTCGAGCTATTGCTTCCGGAAGGAGAGGGGGTACGAGAGGCTAACAACCTAAAGCTAAAGTTAATAGAAATGCAAGGTTGACCGTATTCGCAGACGGCAATCGTTTCTTCGGTTTCTGACGTAAACGAAAATCTTATCTCGGGAATTAGGGCGTCGGCCTATACTGCTTGTATGATCTTTGCTACTTTTTCGCGCTTTATAGGAAAAAGGTTTAGGGTTCGCTTTGGACGATATAAAAAAATTTAATTGAGATAAAAAAGCCTACAGCTCACTGTTGATCTGTAAGAAAATTTAGTATGAGAATGCCTTTCAAGAGACTCTTGCATCTGCTAGAGGGAAGTTGGAGATTTGGAGAGCAGTTAACTTCTTTAAGTCTAGACTTGCACAGACTAGTATCATTGACATTCAATCATGGCAAGCTTTTGCGAATACTTCTGGATACCCAGATCTCAAAGGACGAAACCAAGACTGCTATCCGCAAATGTAAAAAGCAGAAAGCCCCTGGACATGATGGTGTTCTCGCTTAGTTTTACCAAGCTTTACCCGAATTAGGTCTAGACTATCTTGAGTGTCTATTCAGGAGGATATGGGAGACTGAGAAGGTTCCCTCTTCTTGGGCACCTAATCTCACGTGCACGTTATTCAAGAAGGGTGATAAAGAGGATCCGAGCTCTTACAGAGATATTGCGCTCGTGAATGCTATTGCAAAAATATTCACACGAATCCTCCTGGATAGGCTTGTTGAGTGGACGAACGCGACGAAGTGTATACCCGAATTTTAGGCAGGTTTCGGAGCTTCCAGAGGCTGTATGGACCGTACATTTGTTTTAAGTTTTACCATTCAAATTCAACTCTGCACTCCAAGACGTAAAGTTTTTGCGTGTTTCGTTGATTTTAAAAGGGCCTTTCCTTTATTAAATCACGACCTTGTCTGGTCTAAACTATTAAAGCTGGGCATTAGCACAAAATTTATTAGGATAATGGAAAGGCTTTACGATGCAGCTGAGATGTCTATCCGCACACCTGAGTGTCTTACTGACCCGGTGAATGTGACTTGCGGGATCCTGCAAGGGAAACTTTTAAGTCCTGTTTTTTTTATTTCATTTATTGGAGACCAGGAAAATTTTTTCGGAAGCGGGGAGTAAGGGGAATATATACCAATCACTTGAGAGAGATTATACTACTGGCATATGCCGATGATATCTTAATGCTTGCTGACTCTCGCATTGATCTTCAGAGGAAAATTAATGTCCTCGGTGAGTATTGTGATCTGGATTTTTTAGAGGGTAATACATTAAAGACCAAGACCATGATTTTTCATAGAGGGAGGCCACCCAAGATTCTGAGTTTCACTTTTAAGGACACGCAGCTCAAGATGGTCAGGGAATGTAACTATCTGGGGAAACTATTTTCGAGCTCTGGTACCTTTACACAGGCTTGTAACAAAAGAGTTCCTGCCGCAAGCATGGCTACGGGGGAACTTTGCAGGTTCTGCGTAACTTTAAAGAAGATTTCTGGCGTTAAAAATTGATTCTTTTTTAAAGTCTCGTAGCTAATATTCTGCTCTATGCCATAGAAATTTGGGGACTGAGAAACTGTGAGGAAGTCGAGGTTATTCAAACCTTAAACCTTAAAAATGGCATGGAACTGGTTAGAGAGAGTGCTGGGCATGTGGGAAGAGAGACAGCCCAGAATTTGTCTCTTACGCCTGAAGACCCTTGCAAATTCGGGTTCTGCTATTCCAAAATTTAACTGAGTTTTACAGGTGAAAAATCTTATAGCGTTGTGTGGACTAGAGTACTTGTGGCCTGAATTGTACTTGTAGTCCCTACAAGCACAAAAATAGACAATTTTGACCAAGTTTGAGGCTCACCCTTAGGGGGTGGACATGCGCAGGTTGGCGCAGGCCAGATCCCTACCGGTGTCCCCCTATCTTTGTGTTCATCCAATGGGTCATATATACCTAAATAACGGTACTCGTTTCAAGTTTGTCAGAGTTCTCGCGCAGCTTCGTCTCATGGGTGCCGTAAGAGGGAGATTTTCTGTGGTTGCACTTAGTTTAAGTTTCAGTAAGAGACAAATCTGTTCAACTTGTAATCTGAGAGTGGAAGAGACTCTTTTTCATTTACTCGTAGAATGCCCGATGTACAGATGTATTCGAACATCGTTTTTTGGGCCCAAGATCAGCCTTATAGCCTCTGATGCCTTCTGGATGGCGCTCCTAAACTCACCAGATAAAAAAGAACTTTGTCGCCTTCATAAAATTAAAACCCGAATTAGATAATATTCACGGCCATGATCCATGTTTGAACGCTGGCCAGAGAAGCGTAACAATGCTGGCCGGATTCCGACCAGAAACCCTGGAGACATCCCGACTTAAAGCCGGGTTCCACGGTCTCTCTAGTTCTCGACTGGCCAGTCCCTAACTTAAATTTCCAACACGGACATTTCGTTTGTGTTCAATAAAGAATGCTATTTTTCTTATATATAATGTTCAAGGGGTGAAAACACCCCTAAAACATGCTCTATACACAAAAAGTCCTCAATCTTTATAGCTCGTGGGTATAAAAGTTTTGCTTCGGTAAGTCTAATCGACCAAACGTAACACTTTTAGTTAAATCTAGCAAAGAGCTTTTGAGAAAAAAATCATTTCACTAAAATAAGCATTTTTCCATTAAAAAACATATATATATATATATATATATATATATTGATTTTTTAGTTTGAAGAAGACAATGCTGTCGGGATCAGCACCGAATTGAATTATGGCCAGTTTCATTTGGAAAATATTATAAGGTTTCAAGAAAACCTTTTTTGTAGTCTTGCTGTATATGGATTTTCAATATTCAATATTTATATTTTTTTATCCTAGATACACGTTGAAAGGTGAAAACAACGTCAAAAATTCAGATAAAAACATTTTTTTTAATCAGCTAGAAGTATTATTAAATTTGGTGTTGAGTGATTAACAGTGTATTTTTTTCTTGCGGCTATTAAATTATCACGCGTGAAAGTTAAAATAAAGTTCAAGATTTCCAAAAATTTTGCAATTAAACTTCATATTTTGGCAGGACGTAAAAATATAATCCCTTAATTTCAAATTTTTCGACACTGAAAATAAATAAATCTGTCTCCATAAAAAATCGCTTTTTTTGTCTTCCGAAAAAGTAGAACCCCCTTAAACTAGGGTTTACTCAACACCCACTTTAATCAACTTTTTAACCGGTTTTTTTCTCAAATATTTTATTAACTCTATGTTTTGGTAGGCGCTCTCATCTTTCAAAGTTAAAGGCTAATTTGTCAATAGTGACTGGGTTGAGTAGTCTGATACTATTCGTAGGCATCTTTACTCGCAGATTTCGAGTCGAGGCAATTATAGTGAAAAAATTATGTTTCCTGCGTACACTCGTCTGATGATTGCTTAATGATATATAGCATTTGTTTATAAAATTGAGTAATGTAGAATATCATGTTATGCTAAGTGTGCGAAAGGCAGGTAGTTCCATACGAGTGTCAATTTTGCTGTACGAGCCAGAAGCGAATCGAAGATGAGCTGATAGCAAGTACTCTAAGCTTCACAAGAGTTGCAACTGTCTCTTTGTAGCACCTGTCGCACAAGATATTTTTTGTAACAAATGCACGAAATTTTCGATTTGGGAAACAAGAAAAACAAATTTTTCGGAAATTTATGTTTAAAATCTAAAATTACAAATTTTTTTTGGAAATTTCCATTGAATTTGTGAATTGCTAAAAAATTCCAATAATTCAAGGTCCCTAAACCTTTTTGCAAAACATCCAAAAAGTTCCGAAAAATATAGCAAATTGCTAATTTAACAAAATTACCCAAATTATTTACTACTTACAATCAGTCTTTTAAGTTTCAAATCATAAGTTGTGAGTTTATTATTCCGGCAGTCCTAGAAAGTAATTCTGAATGAAAATGCGCAAGCGCAAAATCTAGAACAATCAAAGTGGTGCGAACTGCTCAGGCGCGTCAGCTAGAAAAAGTAATCTTGCTGCAACAGCGCAAGCGCAGCAGTTAGAAAAAGTATTTTTATAACTGATTTTTACCACGGTTCTAGAATTTTTTACTTCCGCACGCAATAAATGCTTTTCATATTTAAGTTAATCTAGCGATAAAATTTTTTTTTAGAACTTATACTTGAGTCTGTGGGGCGTCGAGATCTTATCCTCTGGTAAATCACTTCCTCGCTTGGTTTCAATGGTCTAAGGCCCTCAACATCAATAATATGTACAACATTGTGGTATATCACTATTTTACCCAGATAACCTTCGAGCATAGACATGTAGATGAATGCATTTTCTGGTTCAGCCATTGGTCCTGTAAGAAATATTATACCGATTTTTAGTGCAGAACTAGAAAACAAGCAGGCGAGCCACGATCCCAATTTTTTGGCTTTTTGCAATTTTTTGATGGAAATTGGGCATACGCTTTTATTCTTAATCTCTAAACAAACCAGTAGAAAAATTTAAAGCTTATTTCAGTTTTCATTTGAGAAATAAGTTGTTATATAATGTAAGAGTGGATAATGTCCAAGATTGAAAATGACAATTATTCTCAGCTACCCTGTCCTCGTTCTTATAATTAAAATATTTCTAAAATGAAAATTGAGTAATTAAGTTTATCATATTAAGTATTGTCCATGGTTAGCCACTACTTTTTTTAATCTTTATGACAGCATACGGATACAACGTCGGAAAAAGTACTGGTATTTTGAAGCTACCCACGAAAAGAATTGAATTGCTGCTAAGCGAGGATCAGAAAAGGTGGTAATCAGACAGCGCGATGTTTGAAGAATACGGCGGGTGGGCTAGAAATTTCCATTTCTGCGTTTTAAAGTATGTTTTGACAGGTTTTATAACGTGAAAAAGTGGCTGAAAAAAAAATCTAGCGGCAGGTCAACTCTTTATAAATCACAATTGTATTTTTCAATGTTTGGAAAAACTTTCAGTAGAAAATTACACTGTCCAAACTTGGTTTTACTTGCATGCATAAAAATCATCAGTATTTAAAGCAAACAAAAATAGATATGTAATAACGTAAAAACAACCAAAACTTCCATGTTCCATAAATTCCAAACCTATAGACTCGAAACCCCTGAGCTTAAAACGCACAAACCCTACAAACATAAATTGCGATTCCGTAAACCCCACACCCTCATTAACCAAACTCCTAAACCCCAAACACATCAATTCTAAACCCCTAAATCCGAAAGGCATAAACCTAAAGCCCACACTTATATACGCTGAACTCATAAAACCCAAGCATACTAACCCCAAATTCCTTAACCCTAAACCCATTAACCCTAAGCTTATAAAACTCAAACCTACAAATCCCAAGCTTATGAACCGCAAACCCACATACATTACAGTAAGAGAACAAAACCCATAGGCCCCACACTTTTAGATCCCAAATTCGTAAACGCCATACACATAAATCCCAAACTATAAACCCTTAAACTCAAAAACCCCAAAACCAACAACTCCAAGCTTATAGACCTCAAATCTATAAGCCCCAAACTTATAAATCACAAACCCATAAACTCCAAACCCGGAAATCTCAGATCCTTAAACACCACACCCATCAACTCTATACTCATAAATCCAAAACCCATAAAATCTAAACCCATAAAACCTGAGCGCACAAACCCCAAAGTAATTAACATTCGGTTCATTGGATTAGCTTTTTTGAGTTTGCGTTTTCTGAATTTTGTAATTGTTTTTGGTGAAAATTAAATTATTTGGTGGTAAATTATTTATTTTAGTTAGAAGAGTAATCTCATGACTTGAAACTTTCTGTTTAGTTGAAAATTCCTTTCTTGGATTGAGGATGCATCTTTTGTAGTATGAAATTTATGCGTTTTTTTGAAAATTTGTCTTTTACGGTGAAAAAAATCAATCTTTAATTTCAAAATTCAACTACTGGTTACTTTGTAATTTGGAATATTTCGTCGCAATTTTAATGTATTTGTTTAAAGTGTCTTCCTTAAAATAAAATCTATCTGTTGGGTTGAAAATTCGAATATTTGATCACAAAATTTTGTTGTTGAAGATTTATCACGTTAGTTGAGAGATCATCTCTTTGGCTATTCTATTCTATTCTATTGTATTTTTAATTAAAAACCTATCCTTTTAGGTCAAAAGTTTAACTTCTTTATAAATATTATATATAGTTTATATATGGTGTGAAGCATTATGTATAATATACATTTGTTTTATACATTTTTTCTATAGAACAAATGTATATTATATATGAAACCTTCCAGTATATATAAACTATATATAATTTTTCCGCCTGGGTTCTGGGGTTTTAATATTCTACTCGTTTGCACGAAATGAGCATATGTGGCTTGAAAATTAAAACCTAATTTTTTCTGTAGCGATTGAAAAATCTTCCGCGGTTTATGGTTTTTCTATTTTTGTTTTCTAAATCTGTCTTTTTTTGTTGCAAAGTGAACTAATTTGTTAAAATTTTATCCTTTTTTGTTTTATTCGACTATTTTAGTTTAAAAAAAAATGTTTTATGGTGGGAATATCAGCTAATTAAGTTTGAGTTGAAAACTCAACTATTCAGTCGAAACTTCACGTATTTTACTGCCACAAATGACTAAAAGTATTAAATTAATAAATTAGGAAAAAAATGGTCGTTGTTTAAAAATTATTGATCTCTTAGAAGTAAGATGGTTTTTATGCCCTGCAGAACCTTGAATTGCGCGTTTTTTGTAAACTTGAAGAGTATTTCATTCTTACAATTTAAAATTGAAAATTTGAAAATTATTAATAATTATATAAATAATAAGTCACATTCCATAATTATTATAATTTCATGACTACAATAATTTGTAAGAATTCAATTATTTCATATTCGTTTACCATGAACGGCGTTTTCTCAAATTACGGCAGGGTTGGTTCTCAGGCCCGTAATTTGAAGAGAGCTATAACTGCCGGATAAGGCGTTTTGCCGAATTTCAAAATTCTAATTAACACTATAATTTGCATTTTAATTAATTAATTAATACTTTTTAACAATGTTTATTGCAGAAATGAAAAGATCACATGCAAATTAGTCCATAACAATGAAATCATTCCAGAAAATTCATTAGAATCCGTGATACAGGCTAATAAAGATTCGAGCGCTTTTTGCCAATTTCTCGACTTCGTTCATTTTGCTGTTATAGTTACGGTCTTCTTCCGAATTACAGCAGTTACATCCTGATCTATGCGCGTGCGGCCACAAGAGCTATTATTTAAAGTAACCGGTGACTTACTACTTGTTTCCATGAATTGCTATAAATTTCCACTAATTTTCATAAAAAATCATTCAATTTCTAAAATTTATAGAAAGTTTTATCAAGGAGTTGTTTTGGTTTTCTTTGAAAACGCCGACAAGTAAAATTTTAAAAAAAGAGTAAGTAAATAATAAACGTAAGTAAATTTCTTGTAAAATATGTACTTTTAAGTTAAAATTCAAAATTTGTTTCAAAGATCTCCAGAGATTAATGCCGTTCAGTGACAAAAATGTATAGGCAGTTTAAAAAATATCGGTTTTTTCTAAATCCAAAAATTGCTTGCTAGTTCAAAAGAATTATAGTACACTTACTTTGAATCCTACGCCGTGCGGCATTGTTTGGGGGTGCAGGGCGATTAGCCTGCTGCGCTGGATTTTCGTTGTACGCGCTATTATCATCATCAGCTGTAAGATATAATATATGAATGTTTATTAAATAATTTTTAAACAAATCCGTCGTTACATTATATCTTCTTTTTAAATTTGTATCTTTAGACATCAAACTACATGCCAGCGAATTTAAAAACGTCCCTCGTACAAAGTTATTGGTACGTCTCCATTACTGATCAGAATAGCTAGAGATGTGGGAAACTCCAGGGGCCAACGCCATTCAGCGAGAACAACTCATTGTCGGTTAAGAAATAAAATTAGGATTTTTTCTAAATCCCAAGAATTTTTATTCAGTTGAAAAAAATAGAATATACTAACATGCAATACTAAAACTTGAACTGCTAGAATGTGAATCGCTAGAACTTGAACTGCTAGGACTTGCAGCACGACTTCTCGAGCTGGAAGCATAGTCGTTGCCACCTCCTTGCCGGCTTCCGCCTGTAAGATATAATATACAGATTTTGATTATAGAATTTTTTCAAAAAACCTTAAAAATTTGTTATTGGTCTAACATAGACATAGCCCAAATGTAATTCCTAAGTCAGTCAATATTAACCAAAGTGTTAAAATTTATTTGCGCTGATATTTTTGGATACCAATGCAAAAGCATCAAATAGCCAATAAAATTATTGCCCCGAAAGAAATGGTGAGATTTCCAAATTTTTTATTAAAACATAAATAATAAAATTTGTTTGAACATAAATAAAAAACATCAGACAAAATACAATTAATTTCTATGACAAAAAATGTATCAGTAGCTTACGTATTTTAATTGAAATTTCTGCAAATGCGCTTGACTCTGCTGGAACTGTATTTTTGAGATTGTTCAAGGATACCCACAAGTTTATTAAATTAAAAGTTGACGAGCAATCTAATATCAATGCCTATCGTAAACATTTTTTCATTTAAAAAAATTAACTTTGTTTAGATGATTCGAAAAAAAATGTCGTGGACACTCAAGCTTTTTAGGACCATTTCAAAATCTATTTGTTGCATATAATCAATAAATATTAAAAGTCTCATAGAATGGGATTCAAGCGACATGATGTGAAAAATTTTCATTTTTGTCAACTAGAAATTTATATAGTACGTGTAATATAAATCTTCTCATCTTATTCTAAATTCAAGGAGCGTAAAAAAAAATAAATACAGATTTTAGTTGAAAAGAATTTTATCGATGTGCATAAAATGTTTGAAAGATAGTTTGCAGTAATGAAATATTTCGTAAGACGTATTTCTCCTGTAGAGTACGATTTTTCTTGAGGCTACCTTCAAAAAGTTCCTTTTTTTAAAGACATTTTATAATGTAAAAATTTTAAATAGGAAAGACCACTAATTTTAAAATCAGTTTTCACGTAAACTTCTTATCAATTAAGAAAATACTTGATTTTATATTTGTAAGGTTTATTTTATAAAAAAATACAATGAAAAATGATTTTATATTCAGTGTTATTTCCTATTGTTTAATTTTGTGGGGTCTGTTCAACCCCTAAAATGGGTTAATTTTTAGAAGTTTTAAAAAACGAAAAGCGATGCTCAATTTGATTTTTAATGACGAGTAATTAGATACCTGCAACATATTTTTATATTCTTTCACTAGGTCGCTAGGGAGGTCCAAAAAATAGGCGACCCGAGGATAAAGGGTTCCTATAGGGTCGCGTCAAGAGTGGACACTTTAAATTTTTAGGGGTCATAATCTGGAATCCGACCTAAAGAATTTAGAAGCTCCAGGTCGTGATCAAACCCATAATAACTTAAACCGTTCGGATCCGAGTCCGTACACTTAAGAATTTGAAAGGTCTGTTTTCGATACGGGATCTTTAGGAATTAAAAGTCTTCGGGTTTTTGCCTGAAAGCGTGCTAACAATTTAAATTCAGGTTATGAAAAAATCCTCTTTTCCGCAACGTTTTTCTTTTTACTTTAGAATAAGCCTTATTGTAACTTTAAACTTGATATAAAAAAATCTCAAGTTTCAATTTTAGGTTCATAATCCTACTTTCACGTATATTTTTGTACAAGAATAATAAGAAAAATCATATATCTTATTGATAGTAAATAATAATAAAATTTATTTTTATTGAAACCCCTCACCTCATCCAAAAATTCAAAATAATAATGCAAGTTTTACGAATAAGGAAAGATACCAAGAAAATCAGAGGGTTAGGCATAATAACAGTCATTTCAGAAATAAAAAAATTACTGGCTGAGCCTGATTAAATGCAATGAATCAGCTCTGAGAGAGTATTTTGCAACCCAACGATGCTTGAATAAAGTCCAACGTTGAAAATGCAGGCCAGCGACGAATGTGATTATTCACCGCAGAGAGCAAGCGATATATGGAGTTTGAATTCAACCCAACGATGCTTAACTAATTATTACCTAACACAATTTGCATTTCAGCAAATCATCCAGATTATTCACATTTTGCACGCACTGAGCCAGCCATTTTTTGTTTTGGAGTCCTTTGACGTAGACTGCACGAGCGTCACCCAGTGTATCTCGGATTATAAGCCTCAATTCTTTATGGGTATGCCACCGCAAGTCAAATCCTGACCATGATAATTTCGGGTCAACCATAAATTTTTACTCTTCTATTTAGCAGGCAGCGAGTCCCAAGAGTCGGGTGGTTTAAAGAGGTAAACCACAGGTTGTGCGTCTTCCTAAACATGAATAATAGCCCACTTCTTAGAAATAAACTGGTTGCTTGGCTTATTGAAGCCTTGTACGTCCACGATGAACTTTATATCGACAAAAACTGAAGTATGTTGCTAAACTCATCTCTCTTTTATACCTTTTATCCCCACCACCACTACTAATACCAAAACTACCCCCATTGCTACTACCGAATTCCCCCCACCACTACTGTCAGCTCCCTCTGTGTCTTTGCTGTTAGTCCATCGGGAGTCTCTCTAGTTTGCGAATGGCGGAACGCCTCGCAGATATGGGTCGCATAAGGGAAATCAAAATACCCGGGGCGGACAAAAACCAGATACGCTTCGCACATAAGGAGGGCGAAAACACCAAAAATGATTCGTCAACAATCATCGACGCAGAGGCACAAACCTACCGAAAATCAACTATGCAAGATGTGGAAATCGAGGAATTCCTCATATTCCAAAAACTATGAAAAGTTATTTGACATGCGCGTAAGACGTGTAAGAAGGTCACTAATACTCAAAAGGATATTAAAGAAAACGTAAATACTGCGTATGGCATTCGATTACACTTATAAATTATCATAGATAGCATTAAGGAACTGAAAGACAGCTCATTACAGGAACGCAAGGAAGGCGCTAAAAAACAAGCACCCAAGCAGGAGAAGACGGAAGGGGATAAGAATACACCAAGCTCCACAAGCAGTGCCTTCATGTAACCTAGGAAGAAATCGCAGGCTAATACCGCAAACCCTTGGATAACAGTTCAGGGAAAGGGTCGTAAAGACAAGATTGAAAGTCAGAAGGAAAATAAAATGACTAGAACTAACGATAAAAATCAGAGGGATAAGGTCCAGGAAATCCGAAGGAATAAACGCTCCCACTCCGAAGCCATAAGAGAAACGAGGAAAAATTGCATTTTATTAAAGCTTAGTGCCGAACCTGAAGACGATGCCAAATTTAGTAAGGCCCTTCAAACGGCTGTTGGAGAAAACAAGAAGGTCCGATTGCTTGTGCCCAGGGCTCTAGTAGATATCCGGGATTTGGATACTACAATAGAGAGAGCTTGGAGAAGACCTCAAGATAAATCTGTCAAGACCGCACCGTTGGGGCAATTTGATGGCGTTCGTCTAAATGGACGAGATTATTGCGACAAAGCTGGACAAAGTAACCCACATAAAACAAGGCTGGGTCAACTGTGGGATTAGAAGAAGGGAAGCTTCTCTTCATCGATATTTTCGATGCCACGGATATGGCCATATGGCGGTGGGATGCCAGGCATCCCACCACTTGCCTTTAGAGCAAAACCGAAATGCAATCTATATGCAAAGCTAGATGCTGAAACGAAAGTGGTTCGCGCAACGGGATCAGCGAGGTGTGCGGTGTTTCTGGACGCCAGGAAAATAAAAAAACCCTGATGGCTACACTGATACAGGGTGCCTATACAAGCTTTCCCTGACATCACAAAATCACTGACATTTTAAATAAACTTCTACACGCTACCACTAAGGGGCTGGTATTGAATCTTATGGTCATGTATAATTAGAGAGCAGGCTGCAGTTTCAGCAGACAAATTGTTTGCAGATTCAATTTCCAAGCGAACATCTACAGAGGTCTGTTTGTAGTATACTGCCTAAAAGTTTGCATTAGTCTCATATAGTAGTGAAAAGTGATTATGACCAAAGTCCAAATTTATATTACCGTACAGATAGTACTGTTCATTGAGAAATAACTTGGAAACCCAGGATAATGCACTGTGGTTTTTTTTTACTGAGTTGATGTTTTCACAGTCCTTATATGCCTTGAGGTGATGGGGAGCAGGGGGCATTTATACAATTCTTAAAAGGGTGCCGAAAAACTTTCCTGTGGTTTATAAAACAACATGAATGTGTAGAATTTTCAGCCGCTCACGTTTGCGTTATCCACGTTATCACCTATTATCGCAGGTTATCACGTTTGGGCCATAACCACGCTGTCAGCTGATATTTCTAAATCGTTGATGCAGAAAATGTCTGTGAGTGTTATACGTTTTAAAGCAATTGCAACATAGTAACAAAGAAATGAGTAGCCGTCTGGTTATGCTTTTCGCACAGATGATAGAGGGGACTATCTTTAAGCCCTACTTTTGTCTGTGATAGTTGAGGTTTTCGTGTAATATAAATATTTTTGTTAGGACTTTTACGCCGTTCCTTTCCGAGCATTATTATTGCTCGTTCTGTGACATCTTCTTATCCAGAATTACTCCTAGATATTTAGCTCGTCCTTTGATTCCCAGTGGTTGTCCTCCCAGTTTCAATGTATTCGTAGTTATCCACTTTTACATTCTGGAAAATACAACCTCGTCTGTCTTACTCGGATTGAACCCTTCCAGCTTTCTTGCATCACGAATCTACTATTCTCAGTGCTTGCTGCATTACACCAAAGAACGCATTCAGATTCTGGCCAACACGTAGCAGGTCTATTCCGCGACTGTAATAGGCACACCACGTAAAATCATGGCCACCTTGATTACTATTACAGAGATATAGTTAAAGGCTCCTTCGATGTCCATAAAGGTTCCAGTCGTGAGACTCTTCTGCTTCAGGTGTCCTTCAATTAGGTTTTATGCTCCGCTTATGGCCGTCTCGCTCGAAGCACCATCCCTGTATGCGTGTTGCTCTTCTGACAATATAGCTCGGCGTATTCTTTGCCAACACCAGAGTCCACTTTACAGCCACCTAACCTGCCTTAGCAACACAATTGCCCTCCTCACTATCTCTTTTATATGGCCGTCTACTCTCCTATTCCTTTGAAACAGGAAGCCAAGTTACAAAAACTCTTTGACCGCTGTACCGCTTTCCCGTTGTACCGTATCTTCTTAACCTTTTCATCATCTGCTTTAAAGACTCCCCGCTCTTTGCTAGCTGTACTATGTCATCTGCATACGCGAGTGAGCATGACTCGCCCTACCCTAACTCCGCCCAACACTTTGACCGCTAGCTTACTTTCTGTATCAGCGAGTAAAATTTCAAAAAGCATTGAGTTTATCGGACACCCTCGTCCTAACCCCCTATCTTTCCAGAAAACCTCCGAAATTCCCTCCCCTCCTCTTATCCTCTCGCTTCTCCTAATATACCTCCCTTACCATCTCGATCAGGCGCCTCTCCAGTCCCCTCTCTTCCGTCGCCTCCAACCACCTTTTTTGTAAGTCTAAAAGGCGCGTGGCCTTTTAGATCTACAAAAAACGCGTACACATTCGCATCCTTTTTAGCAAATTCTCTATCCACTACGTGCTGCAAAACGTAAATATTGTCAATAGCAGTCCCTCTTTTCCTGAAACCCGCCTGTTTCTTTGGCAGTATTGAGAAAAAACCTTTTTTTACATACTGTGTCCTCTCCCATTGTAGATTTATATAAGTATGCTACTTTAATATATTCGTAGCATCATGGCTAATTATATAAAAACTTTGATGCAAAACAATAAAGACGCGTATATAAAAATTAATAAACGATAAAATAGCGTTAGCTAAGTGGTTTTGCATCATCTCACCAAGAATGGC
The DNA here is from genome assembly GCA_010014905.2 of Druon quercuslanigerum. NCBI lineage: Eukaryota > Metazoa > Arthropoda > Insecta > Hymenoptera > Cynipidae > Druon > Druon quercuslanigerum. The sequence goes on from JAAAKG020163459.1 coordinate 14,939, forward strand.
TCACATCGGGGCCTCTGACGCCTTTTTTCAAAGGACGCCACATAAATGCAATGTGAGTAAATCGCTAAATCTTTTCGGATTAACAAAAGCCATCAACGAAACCAGGATTATACATCCGGTTGATTTGTAAAATCGAGAAAACTTAAACCAAGAATACGTATTCGTTGAGAATTTGTCAAAACTTTCGTAAATTACTTTTTCTATCGTGTCACATATTAAGACTTGAAAAGCTTTGCGCACTCGAAATATGACCGAAAAAAAAGTTAACCATTAAAGCAACAAGTGGCATCACTATGCCTACGCGGATATCGATTGTAAGTAGTCAGAAATCTATGTGTACACATCACCGTATTTTACCCTGTAAAATCAAGTAGCCTAAAACGTTTGATTATACGTATTCTTGGAAATATTGTTAATTAATCGTACTCTATGAAATTTATGAGATAAAAGTCATTTTTTTCTACTGTGCGACGCGACGGCCAGCTACTGCTGAATATGCATTCCAAATACTGCACGAAAATTCAAAATCATGTAAAAGAATTCAAATGATTTCAAATCAATTCAAAGATCTATACCAAATATTTATACTAAAACTGCAGTATTTGGAAATATTCAAAAATAATTTCATTTTTTGAGGAAAATTCGGAAATAAAAAATAAATTAAGTTTTCTCCAGAATTGTTCAAAAGAATTAAAAGATCTTTAAAACAACTCAAATGATTAGAAATAAATTCAAAGAAATCAAGAGAATTCTTGAGAATATAAAAGACTATAAGAAATTTACCATAATTTGACAAAATTTTAAAGATTCACAGAAAATTCAAAAGATTTTAATGGAATTTAAAGACTTTTAGAGAATTCTGTAGAATTAAAAAAATATATGAGTGCATCTTTACTCAGCAGTAGTTAACACGTCGACAATAGTAAATGAATTTTAAAATTTTAAAAAAGAATTCCATCCTTGCAGAAGAATTCAGAGGATTCCGGACATTTTAATAAATTCTACATCCATCAGGGACGGTCACTGATTATTTTTCATAATCTACGAACTATCTGGACTCACTGTAATTGTTTGTACCACGTTGACCAAATTTCAGAGAACCTAGCATGCAACGTAATAATTATTTAAAATAATAAAAATGATTATTTCGTGGCCTGATCGCAAGTATAATCATATACTTAATACTTTTAAATAATTTATTCACACATTAGTTTTAAATTAATTGAAATTCGTATCTCACAAAAAATAAAAAATATCAACCTTCAGATAGCTCAGTGTGGTAAGGCAACGGGACTTAATTACAGCAAGATATTATCAAGTAACTTGTTCTAAGAAAAAGAAATTTTTTTTTGTTCACGTCTGGGAAAATTGATCATTTTTAAATTTAGGTGAAAGAACCTAAGAAATTCGATATATTTTATAAAAATAGTTGAAATTCATTTTAAAACCTAAATCAGGTTGATTATATTTCGAGAATTCAGGGAATTTATTAAAAATTCAACTGTTATTATCTTGTGCTAAAAATTTATATTTCCCGGTTAAAAATTCAAAAAATTTTGAAAAAGTTTACCTATTTCGTTGAGAATTCACCTATGAGTTATTTTTTCAAATATTCAGCTATTTTCATAAGAATTAATCTTTGACGTTGACTTTTCTTCAAGGGAATACTAAAGCAATCTTATTGAGTTTGCTATAGAAACTTTGTAAATTAAAATGATGACGCCATTTCTCCCTGATATTTTAATCAGTCATTCAAGATTTACTCTAATTTTATATTTCCTGGTAATGAATGACTACCAATGACATCACATCATTATGAACAACCCCTATTTTCAAAAACTAAGTTTTATTTGATCAGCTACTTTTGTTAAGAATATTTTTTCTAGATTGATTTTTAGTTTATATTTTTAAGAACAAAAAAAAAATTTAAAAATCCATTTATCCAAAATTAAAAAGCCCCTAGTCTGATGACGGATCGGAGAGCTCCTAAGAATCAGTACTCGACCAGGTTATCAATTTAATTTGCGCGTGGTACATTATTATACCACGTCACAATATGTTTCGCTTGTTTTAAAGTGAAATCAAAATTTTTGAATATATTAGGAATCTGAATGCAAAAAGTTTCGCTGTATGATTAATTTAGTATTATATAATATTCAACTCACAAACAGATTGGAGGGTTATCGTAAATATGAAAATCAAACTTGAAGTTAATATATTCATTTTTGTAACGTGACTGCACTACTTTTAAGAGAATTTTAAGACACGCAACTGACAATCTTTTGCATACCCATGGCACTTACTTATATACTATCCAGAATGACATTCTGAACAAACTTGATTTTTAACATTTAGGTGGAGACATGGAGTGAAGGAAATAGATGATTTTAAAAAATTTATTTACAGAAATGTTAAGAATAGACTAGACATGAGTCGCGAAAATCGTGAACGAGCGACTTTATAAAAGAATTTAAAAATATAAACAATATGAAACTATTAAATATGTTGTTGTAATTTTTTTTCTTCGAGCATTTCTTTCCGGATTTAAAAAATGTTCATCGGGATCGTAGCTTACAGGTATGATCATCACAGATTTGCGAAGGAATATTATGCAAAATTCTGTATAGGTCTCCGATGATTTTTCTGAATTCAAATTATTAAAATTTTCACAATTATTAAATTTACGCAATTTTTGCAATTTTTTGCAATTTTCTAATTATTTAAAAACATTTACAAAGTTTTTATGGATTTTTAATATAATAAGCTGTTTTAAATTTTCACAGATTATAAAGAGTTATTTTAAGGCGTTTCAAAGCACTTTACAAGATTCAATTTTTGAAATTTTTTGATAAATTAAAAAAAATTTTCTTATGAATAATTAAAAAAAACATTCTTTTAAAGCCTTTTAACGTTCCTAAACAGCTATCTTTAATTTATCAGCAGGTCAAACTTTTTAAAATTATTTTTCAATTTTCCCTCAAAATTAATTTTTCAATGTTTGTAAGTTTCTTTTGACTATTTCAATAATGTTAATTTTTTTCTAAAAATGTAGGTACATATTCACTTTATGATTGCTAATTAGGTTGATCATGATTTGCTTTTTTTTATATTAAAAATGAGAAACGTATCACCGAAGAATATGTTCCACAATTTCTGTTTTGCCGTGATAACAATTTTTTCGGGTGCGTTAAAAGTTTCCTGTATTTGATGAAAGAACATGAATGTGTAAAATTTTTAGTCTTATTGAAACAAGAGAGCAGCTAAGTATGTCGAGAAAACCAGGAATCATGTAGGAAGCTAAAATAATCTGTTCTCTACTAGCACACATCCAACACGCGCGAAGTCCTCCATTTCATACCTAACTTTATTTGAATTGAGCAAACTACTATTTTCATTTTTTTTATTTATACAAAATTAAACTAAGGAAATTGTACTGTTAAAAATGAAAGTCGTTATTAATTGTGAAATGAAAGCCAAATTTGAGGGCAAATTGTATTTTTCAGCCTGTTAACTATATTGAAATCTCTTAAAACTTTGCATTGCACTCATATTATTTATTTTTCAAAATTAAACTGTTTTGTTGACAGTTGAAAAATTTCGTAAATTTGTTTATTTTTGTTTAAAATTTGCATGCTAGTGTAAAAATTTCAATAGAGGTTTTTTTGTATAAAAATTTAACTTTTTTACATTCTTATCCTACTGAGACTGTAAAATTTTACTTTATCGATGTTCATCAAATCTCCACGTTTTAAGACATCCTGAGCCAGAAAAAATTATTTTCACGAATGTGTCTGTCTGTAGTCTGTTTACTGTAGGTAATATAACTTTTAAAAGATTATTCTTATTAGATTTTGCACATTTAAAGAATATTTAAGATTATTTTTTCCGAGAAAATAAAATTGATCAGAGTTACAAATTTACAAATCATTTTTAGACAGGATGATTAGTTTTTTTTTTAAACGTAAAAAAAAAGATAATTTTTTTTAATTGTGGAAAAACGACACGAGAGACGAAAAAAATTAAAAAACAAAAGTCTCTTAACCAAAAAATATTTAAAAGTTTGTTATAAACTACAATTGCATTTTATGAAAAAAAATTTTCGCCTGAAATATATCTAGATTGAATGTAAAAAATTAGATTCATGGTCATTTTTAATGATAAAAATAAGAGAGTAAAAATACTTTTGTTTCAATACTAATGCATATCATAAATAGTAATAATATCAATTTATTGTGAAAGTTGAAGGCGCTATAACAAAAGAGAATTCACAATAAGCAAATGACAGTTGTTGATGCTTAGACCTTTCATTTTAAGGACGTACACTACGTACAATCAATCTCAAAAGTTGCCTATCTTTAAAATGATTTAGAAAATCGACAAAAAAGATCCATTATTAATTTCTGTAAATACAATTTGGATTTATTACTAACGATCAAGGTCTCATTTTATTATTTGAAGGATTCTCTAAATTTCTATTTGGTTTAATTTCATTTTTAAAAATTAATTTAGAATAATGGTTTAAATTTTTATTATAAACCCCAAATAGAATTGTAGAGAATCCTTCAAAGGACAAAATGAGGCCATGATCTTTAGGAATAAATTAGAATTGTAAACTTTCCCTAAAGAGAAAGCAAAATCTGAAAGTCTGAATAACTTCTGTTAAATAACAAATTTTAACCTGAATTATTTTTACTAGAATACCGTTAGAAGCTCCCGTCAAGATTTCCGGTAATCAATAGTACGTCTATATTTTTGAGATTTTATAAAATATTTTAAATATTGGCGACTTTTGAGATTGATTGGGCGTAGTGTTGATTGTACTGATTGTACATCCTTGAAAGGCTTGCGCAAAAATGTGGTGGTCATAGAAGGATCGAGCGTGTAGCGCGAGGTGAATGCATTGTCGAGCGCGCAGCGCATGAACCAACAGTCCAAAAATTTCTGATAAACTATTACAAGTATTCTATTTAATATTATTAATTAAAAGTTATCGAAAAAAAACTACTTCAGCGAATCAAATTTACTAAGAAATTTACTAAGAAAAAAATGAACCCCTCTGGCTCAATTTTTAAAAATGTTGTAAATAAACACTTATTATTATGTTCACGCTGCGGACTATTCTTACGCAAATATTCACCTTATTGCGTTGATGATCACTCCTTGTATTTTTGATCAAGGATCTATTGCCTTACGAAATAAGAAGAGCACTATTTACATATAAAGAACTTGATTTATTGGAATTTTTAACTGCTGTAACAAACAGATTTCGCGAGTGATTACAAGTTCTCTATCGATTCTGCCGTTATGAATTTCCAAATTGGGCTGTTGAAGGGAAGGAAGGGAGATGAGCTAAGTAAGAGGAAAAGCCTATTGTGAAATTCAGTTGTTTCGGGTAGGAAGTGTGAATCAGAGAAGATTTAGCCAGGATCTGTTAAAGGCTATAGAATTAAGTGGCTATAAAGTCTAAGTTGAAACAACAGTAAATAGAAATCGCTATATATCTCAGATTGCAGATGTTTGGGATAATCCTAAATTCACACATTTTCGATGGTAAAGAAAGTTTTAGGTAGCCTTGAAGGACGGTGCCGTGAGTTTAGGTTCATCAACAAAAATACTATTTTATTTTAATAATAATAGAAACGATTTATTTTTTATTCATTTACAAATTCAATTGCTTGGCTGCAATGAGCAGTGCGTCCTGCTGGTACGATTGTTAGGACTACAACTGAATAAATCTACTTCTGTTCCCACGGACAAAGAGTACCTTTATATTACCACGCGACACCCAGGTACTGCCCATATTACTTAAGTTTCATAAGCAAGAGCATCCTAGAGGTTTTCCTCGGCACCTCACAATCAGACACCTTTTGCCACATCAGCATGAGAAACCATTAAGTGCCTGCTCTACATGTTAGAAATTCTTGTATACTCGAAACAGTAAAAGTGTCTAGCCTGTCATTTAGAAATGTAGATTTAACTGCAGACTCCAAAGAATATACTTGGAAGACTATTTCGGTTTATAATTCCTCACAAAAATTGAAGGCGATTCAGTGCTTTCGGCTTCAGCTTATTTGTTCAAATAATTACATAAAGTTTGTAAAAAACTCTACAACTTAAAAAAATGACCATCTTCTACATTTAATTTAGAAATTACAAAATTTTACAAATAAATTGGGAATACATAATTGTTTACATAATGTACATTTATTTAAATAATAGAAAATTGTTTGAAAGAATACAGGTAAGCCCTTGTGCCTCGGCGATTCTTCTACCGCCGTGTATTGTACACCGCTCGCCAGTTTTAAACAAGAATATATAATCCATTTCCAATTACAAAAAACAACAACAACAAGAACATTTTATAGGAAAAACGAGCTGAATATACTTGTCTAATTTCCTTTAGATTATGTGTTCAAAATATTGCGTGCAATAACTCACCCGTTTAGACAGTGCTTGGCGCTGGCGAATATGACAGCCGTTTGAACCGCCAGAAGGAGTATTCAAGGAATAATTTCCACCCTATAACCCGTAATTTGGACACCTCGAATCACATTTTATTGTACCCAGAAAATATCCGAAAAAATGCAAAATAGCAGTTTTTTATCATATTCATTATAAGGATGGTATTTTTGAACGATTTATCAACAAGAATGATTTTTAATCGATAAGTGACGAGTTTCCAAGCATATTTTCTAATAATTTTAAGTTTCTTAAACAAATTTTCTCCTCCTAAAAATCGTGAAATGTTACTATCATTTGGGATGAAATATACATACTTGATAAATCTTTATTTTTACAGGCTCATCTAGAAAAGGTATTAGATTTGGGTAAAATTTCATTTCCCGGTTTTTGTCAAATGTCCATGTTTTGAGACCCCCTGAACCTGAAAAGCAGGTTTTACGAATGTGTCTCTGTATGTATGTCTGCATCTGTGTTTTCATGTATGTTTGCATGTGTTGATGTATGTTTGTCTGGCTGTGAGCACGATAACTTTCGAAAAAATCATCAGATTGGTTTAGCCTTTGGTACAGTTATTAGTAGTACTAAAAATAATATCATAATTAAAGAATGTGGAGATCAATATATTTTTAAAGGATATTTGGAAATTATTAAAACCATTATCATTTGTTTAAACAATGCTTGCCACTGTAAGATGATACAAATTTTTATTTTCTGGAATTAAATGAAACAATTGACGGATGTAGGGAGCAATATTATTGTCTAAAAGACATTTGTCAATTTCTGACGCCATTTTTTCTCTCTTAATTGGTAAAAGTTATTCTTTTCTGCAATTGTTGATAGAACTTACGTGTGCTAAGGGTAATATTTTTTCTTTTAAGATATTTTCAATATTTCTTTTTTGGAAAACGAAAAAGATGGAGGGGGGGCGGTCATCGTCAAAAATCGAAAAAGGTAAAAAGTGGTAAAAAAACTGAGATAGACTGGTGTTTTATCACGATAAAAAAATTGTTTAAAGTTAAAAACTTGTTTGAGTTTGAAATTCCCGCCGAAATGTTTTAAAAAAAGTCAAGCAGATTATCTATAGTAGGACCTAATACGGATCTAAGGCCTCTCTTGTTTTTAAAGTCAGTGGTAATGTCGTGTTGTCCGAGGATTCTCACGATACGTTCAGATAATCCTTCCGCCTTTTGAGCTATTTCATCAATTCGACCGTGTTCATTTTTGGTCAAAATATTCAATATAAGATTGATATTCTCTCTAAAAAATTTTAGGGGTAAATTTTTTTAATCTAAATGTCCTTTTCACCAGTCAACAACTACGCTTTTTTGTATTTTTGTGGGTGGTTGGAATAGAAATTAGGTTGTCTGCCGGACCACGTTGGTTTACGAAACTAATTGCAATTTATTTCTTGGCTGTCATTCCTCTGAAAAGTAAAATTAAATTGAAAAGTAAAAGTAAATTAGAAAGTGAAAATAAATTGGAAACTTATAGAACGTTTTCTACTTTGTTTCTAGGAGAGCCGCCACTATCATGTCATCGACACATCGAACATACAAAGGTGTTTGAAAACCTATTTACGGTAAAATATCTGTTTGCAGGTTGTCCATAACTAGATCGGCTAACACCGGTGAAAGACGCGAGCCCATTGGTTTTCAGATTTTTGGAAATACGCTTTTTCTTTGAAATTGAAATCCGTGCTATTAAAGCATAACCTAGGTCCTTCTTAATCAGGGAAACGACGTCAAGTGATGTGAACACGTGCCTTTCTGGGACCCTAAATTCCTCATTTTTTCACTAAATCGAAGCTGCTAAACACTCTCGATTTAGGAGCTTGGATATCATTAGCAATAATATTTGTAAAAAGGTTGTTAAGTCGTGAGTCGCGCTAAATACTCATGATATTAACGGTCTAAGCGGGATAATTTTCTCATGGATTTTTGACAGGCCCTACATTCTAGAAGGATTAGGATGCTATGTATTCCTTTAGATGTTATGTATTCCTTTAGAAAAATCATTTCAGGTTTATCTTTCGCAAATAGTGTTCGCAATATTCAACATGCTTTTGAAGTGTGTGAATATTGCATTTTTTTATTACGGAGTGTTTTTTGCTTCAACCACAATCACTTTCGCTTCTGCGGCAAAACAGAAAGAACACACAAAGATGATAACGTATAGAGAAACAGCGAGAGCAAGAAAGGAACTGTACCACATGAAAACAATAAGTTCATGCAGTTTGCCAATATGTGACATGCTTAAAAGCAACATTTCTGTTAATTAATAGTTTAGAAATACGGTACGATTATGGAGTTGATGTAATCTATATATTTCTGAGCTCGTGAAACGTTTTCACGGTCATTAAAATACAGCTTATATCATTTGCAGAAATGAGATTATAGCTAAAAGTCACCCTGCGTTCTGAACCCGTTTTGAATTTTAAGCTTTTAACATTGAAGTTTAAAAAATGTTTTGTTACGAAATTTGGTAGAAAACATTAAAAATTGATGGATTATATTTCTTCGGACTGAATTATATATTTTTTTAATAATCCAATGTTTAAATTAGGGCAGCTTGAAATCATAGGCGAAGGATTAGACTTTAATAACAAGCTTCAGTTTCAGTATATTTATATTTTTAGTTGAAAATTAAACTATTTTGTCAGAAATTGAAGTATTTAATTGAAAATTCGTATATTCATTAAAATCTGCAGCACTTAAATATTAGAATATATTCTCTGAGTAACACTTATCGATTACTGATTATCGGAAACACCCTATCATTCCGACCATAGATGTATAAACCACTTTATATTATATATCTAAAGACTGCTTTATTTATAAATTGATCTTTATTATCTTTTATTATTAATAATCATGACCTATTATTACCAATTATTATTGTCATAAATATTTACTATTTATATTCTGAATCATATTACGGTCTGGCTATCCTAGCGGAGGAATAAGAACGCGTAGCATCCACCTTAAGCGAGGATCTGACTCCACCGCCACCAGAAAAGTCCTTCGACCCTGAATATGTGTACAAAGGGGAGTGTCCCCCAGCCAAAAAGAATAGTTCTGTGGCCACTATCGCACCGGCTTCAGTAGATAGCGAAATCTCACACGGTGAGAGAAAACGAACTTGGTATATGTTGGACTACCCGAAATTAGTCCACCATTTTACCGAGGAGCGTACCGAGCTAAAAGTGGAAAGGAGGGATAAAGATCCGGCAACATTAGACCAGTGTTGTGCCTCCAGAGAAATTACAGCTAAGGAGCGACGAGAACTGGACATGTTGGTTGCTAGGATTGTTAGACCCCATCCTTAGGTACTTCCAACCACCGACCGTATCACCCATAGCATTGACGTCGGGGGACACCCAACAATAAAACAAAGATATTATCAAGTGTCCCCAATGGTGATGGCCCGAAAGGATGACGTGTCATACAGAATTTGCGTGGATTATCGTAGGCTTAGCAAGGTCGCTGAAAAGGATGCATACCCCTTGCCAAAGATGGACATGATCCTCGAGCAACTCCTCGCCGCGAAGTAGATAACAGCTCTAGACCTCAAGTGGGGGTACCATGAAATCCCGATGGCTGAAGACAGTAGAAGGTACATAGCGTTTACAGTCACTGGAATGTGGCTTTTTCAGTACACAAGGATGCGCTTTGGACTGTCAGGGGCCCATGCCACATTCCAGCGCCTGGTGGACTCCCTCAGAGGGTCTAACATGGGACCTAAGGGCTATGCGTACCTCGATGACACACTTATCGTAAATGAGACGTTTAAGGGTCATCAGGAATGGGTAGCTCGTTTTATAGACCGTTTACAGGGAGCTCGACTGACTATTAACGCAAAGAAATGTGAATTCGGGAGACTGAACGTACCTCATCTCGAGTTACTCGTTAATTAGAAATGTTTGCAGGTCGATCCGGACAAAGTCGAGTCCTTTTCCTCATACCTGGCCCCAGGAAAAATTAAGCAACTCAGACGATTCTTTACCTATATCTGAAGCATGCCAGTGTTTAAGACTTATAAACACGCGTTTTGAATTAAAATTGACCACCTAAATTAAAAAAAAATAAAGCTTGAGTATCAGTTCTAGTAAGTTCTAATTATTAATATGTTTACCTCTTACAATAACTATTTTTTATGAAATAAGGATAAAGTTTTGTTTATGTATGGAAAAGAAATAAAACAGATGAATTTGTAATGTGTATTCTAATTAATGTTTTTGTTTAAAAATCGTTTGTCCCTTATATTTTGTGACATGCGAATGATTATTGTAACCATTTGAAGAATTGACTGAAATATGTTATTTGAAATGCAACATTTGGCATTCTCCTGTCTTCATTTAAATCACAGCTGGACGATGAACGCAGTAAACGGTATCCAATCAGAAATTTGGAAAACTAACTAGGGCCCTACGAAACCACCACCACAATTTCTACATGAGATCTGAACGTTGCCTGACGACACTGAGATATATAACCCAAAATATGCCATAATTTAGGAGAATTTAAAGGAATTTAAGAGATTTTAAGAGTTTATGATTTTTAACAATATTTTTATTATTAATACGTTGAATAAATATATTGTTTAGCTTAGGCACATCCAGGAATTTGAAATGTGCAAAACAGTAGTATATTCATTAATTAACACTGTTGTACTGAAACTCTAACCTCAAAATTCAGTTGCCTCTTATTAATTAAGAAATGCTAGCATCAAATAATAAAATTATCAAATGCCAATTGCTACTTCTTTTTCAAATATTCTGCTTTATATCTATAAAGTATAAAATAGTTTATTCTGGTATTCATTTAGTAAAATGTTATTTTAAACATTTATTTTAAAATATTTTGTGTAGAACAACAAAAAACTGTTAAAGGTTTAGCAGGTTTCTCTGACACGATTAATAGCATTAATTGTTCCAATTAAACAAAAAATTTAATTTTCTATTAACTAAAATAAATTCTCAAATTCTCATAAATTCTCAGAGAATTACTTGCTCGCTTATATTCTCGGTAATATTCTCATTTTCGTTATAGTTCTCAAAGTAATATAACTCAAAGTAAGAATATAGGTAATTGTATTTATTCCACAGTTTTATTTTTACAAGCTCCCGCATTTACCTGCACTTGCGTACGATTGTGCTTTAGTGTATCCCGACCTAAAGAAAACCCTTGTAGAAAAAATGCCCAGGAGGAGCCAAATTACTTACAAACTATTTGACTCAACAGAGCCTTAAACAAAACATGATATTTATTTTTAAGAAAAAATATGTTATTTATGCTAATTTCTGTGAAGATTTTATTTTAACTTTTAATGATGATGACCCTGATTCGGAGGCTGGTTCCAACGCCACTGCTGATCGAGCCTCTGAGCCAATTCAATTTCTGTAAGAAAAAATATAGAAGTTTATTATTTCGACCATTAGCAAGTAATTAATTCAAACGTATCAAGTAAATTATTCTACACTATTAATACCAAATAAAAATTAAAAAAAAATTTTAATTTCATATTGTCCTGAAAAAATTTATTTAAGATAATTCAAAAACAGTTAAATATTAGCACGTGTTTTTATGTACAGGAAATTTTATATTGAATTAACTCGAGTTAAAAATTATTTTTAGTGACCCCACGTAATCCCTATTGTAAAAGTCTGGAAAATTTGGCACAGATTTCTATTATTCACGTTTTACATTCTATTTTAGTTTTTACATTACCTTGTCCAGGTTTTGGAAGCAGAGCCAGCACGAGCCAAATATCTCTCTAATACTTTGCAAAGCGCTTGTATTTTCCCTGGTTCGTTCTGTAGTCCCACCCAACATAACGCTCCAAAATATCATCATGTCCAGGCCCAATTTCTCGGTTTATATCTGATTGTGTTTGTAAATTATAGTCATCAATTGAGTTGAAGAATGTAAAAAATTATTAGTTCAGAACTACCAGGCACTTATCTACGTGTAAAATAGTTATATTTGACATAAGTGGATAGAACCATATGTACACCGCCACCTATTCCATGCCGTACTACTACTCCAATCTGTACCCGGTTATGCATCAGTCCGTCCCGTAGCTGATATGAGACTGGCGGTATTATATATACTCCTGTAAAAAAATTTATTTATTACATTCTCATTCATGAAAGTGTAATGTAATCGACCAAATTTTCGATCTCTGGTTTTTAAAGGACCTTTACGTTTCGGCAGTCACAGACTCCAACAACCATAATTTTTTCAGTGTCTGTCCGTATGTCTGTATTGCTGTATGTATGATTACCTGAATGTTGAAGCGACGCTAACTTATGAAGGAACATATCTTTTTGTAATTTTTAGAATTATAATACACTAACTTCGATTTCTACGCCGTAAGGCATTATTTGGGGGTGCAGGGTGATTAACCGGGGGTGCAGGGTGATTAACCTGCGGCGCTGGATTTGGTTGGAACGCGCTATTATCATCATCAGCTGTAAGATATAATATATGAATGTTTATTAAAGAATTTTTAAACAAATCCCAATAAATTAAAATTAGTGACCCCAAAACATAAGTAACACTAAATGTCTGATAAACGTGTTCAAGTTTAACGACTCTTGTCGTTATATTATATCCTTTTTATAAATTTGTATCTTTAGACATCAAATTGAATTTGACCGAATTTAAAAACGCCCCTCGTACAAAGTTTCATGCGGCTGATGCGAGAAATCGATTTTTAACGCTCTTATTGGTACGTCTTCATTACTTATGTGTTATTTTAATGATAATTGGTAAGCGACTTTTAAATCCACGCGACAAAGCCCCTATCAAAATAGCTAGAGAGCCGACAAACTCCAGGGGCCAATGCCCTTCAGAGAGAACAATTCATTGCCGGTAAGAAATAAAATTGGGATTTTTTCTAAATCCCAACAATTTTCATCCAGTTGAAAAAATAGAATATACGAACATGCAATACTAAAACTTGAAGTGCTAGAACGTGAATCACTAGAACTTGAACTGCTAGGACTTGCAGCACGACTTCTCGAGCTTGAAGCATAGTCGTTGCCAACTCCTTGTCGGCTTCCGTCTGTAAAATATAATATACAGATTTTTATATTAGAATTTTTTCAATGAACTTAAAGTCAGTCAATATTAAGCAAACAATCAAGGGTCAAATTTGGTGAAATCAGTATAAACATATTTTGAGAATCTAAAAACACTGAATTAAAAATTTTCCAATTCAGGAGTTTTCTAATACGGATATATAAAAAATTTATTTTTTAAAATCTATATCTATATATGTGTGTGTGTATGGATGTGAGCATATATATATATATATATATATATATATATATATATATCATGTGTAAGGGTAAATGGGAAATTAAGTGACTGGTTCGATATTATACAAGGCGTTAGACAAGGATGCGTTATGTCTTCA
>JAAAKG020163470.1:0-28816 GCA_010014905.2 Druon quercuslanigerum
AAAAGAAACAAAGAAAAATAAATCTATATATATATATATATATATATATATATGAGTTTTCAGCAAAAAATTAATTTTACACGAAAGTGATGCATTTTTACGTAACAAAAATAAATTAAAATGTAAATTTCTAAAAAATGGACAAGTTACATTTTTCCTTAAATTAAGTAGTTTAACATTCACGCAAATAGTTAAATTTAAAATTTTAAAAATTAGTTTAAAAAAAGTAATTAAAATTTTAATATGATTTCTTAACAAACTATTCAACCAAATTTTTCAAAAAAAAAGTAGTTGAATACTCATACTCATAAAAAAGATGAATTTTTAAATCAAAAAGATTAATTTTTAAAGAAAAATAACATAATTTTCTGTTAAGAAAGATTTCAGTTTACTTTTTAAGATCAAAATGTCAATTTTTGAACAAGAAATAAGTTTATATTAGAAAAATTTAAAGAGACTAAGTTTTAAAAAACAAGGATGAATTTTTAACTAAATTGTAAAATTCTCGAACAAATAGTTACCGTTCTATAAAAAATAAATCAATTTCTTCAAAAACAGATAAATTTTCATTTAAAAAAAAAGAAAACGAATTTTTAAAAAATGTTCAATTTTCATCCGAAAAAAATGAAATTACTCTTTAAACAGATTAATTTTAATTTTTAAAAATTGGTTTTACTATAGTGAAATTTTCAACCAGATATAATTCTAGTTATCTTGTTAATACCACAATATTACATTTAAACAAATACTTGTTCTACGAAGCAGTTGAATTTCCAACAAAACAGCAGAACTTTCAATACAAAAATATTTCTTTTCAACAAAATTGTTGAATTTTCAACCTTATAGTTGTATTTGGATCCAATAAAGATGTAATTTCTGCTAAAGCTAGTAAATTTATTTAAAAAAAAAGATTGAGAAAGATTCACACCAAAGCAGATGAGTCTTCAAATCGGAAAGATAAAATAGCGAAACCTTAGCTATTTTAGCCAAAAATCTTATTTTTCTGAATCTGTACAAGAAGAAGACAAGTAATGGGATTTATTATGATATCATTTATCATTAACAACAATGGAGTTATTGGGGTGTGCTGGGTGCGAATAATAAAATAATCCTCTTCAGTATATGAGAAATTTTAAGAGCGGGGTTAACAAAAATGAATTCTTGTCAATGCTAAATCTTTTTATTTATTATAATAATTTAACATAGCTTTTTTTTTAATTTTTACTCAGCGTTTGTAGGCACCATCTTCCTTATTATGTTGGCGTAATGGCGTGGGCGGATGAACTTTATTATTTCCATCTGATGGCAGAAGGACACATGTATTATTTTACATTGTATTAATATTTCTCCCTATTATTATTTACTTAATGAAATAAAAAAATCTCAAGTTTATTATATTATCTGTTAAAAAATAGAGTTATAATTTAATTACAGACCGGCGATGAAAAACATATATTTTTTTCTTTCATTGCACTTAAAAGATTAGTTGCTAGTCGAAAACAATTATATCCTACTAACAATTAAAGAGGAATGAATATTAAAACGTTTCGTTCGAATAAGACAAGATTATTCTTCATAATGAAATTTTAAAACCTGCATAAACTTTTCTTTCAGTAAATTTTGTTTTCGGAAGAGCTTTTTTGCTTATCGCTTCACATGAAATTCAACATGGTTTGATAAACAAAAGCTTATTTTCTCGAAAATATATTTTCCACAACTGGATTTTATTTAACTGTCAAAAACAATAATTGTCTAGGCTCAAAGCAATAAAAACCATTTTTTTAACGAAAATCCTTAAAAACAAATAATTATATTTGCTAACTATTTATTTATTAATTAAAACTGAATCAGGTAAAGTTCTAGTAAATCTTTTACCTATGAAAATATAATATTGTAGTCGTATGAGGCTCAATTCAATTACATACTTTTTTAAATTGTATTTTGGTTTTAAAATTACCCGCTGGAAGAGGTAGTATATGCCTATCCCTGCAGATTCACCCTCTGCCATCCACTGGCGCTATAAATTGCAATTGTTATTCCTTTACGGCGCGCCGTGTAACCGACATCAGGTTTCGCTACGCTTAATGTAACTGCTCCAGGGAAAAAAAATATAGTCATTAATTATTATTTTTCATCGTACTTAATTTTGAGTCCACTAACAATAATTAAGGTAAAGAATAAAATATAGTCGCGCAAAATTATTCCGCTGAGAGTGGGAAGTCCCCCGTTCATTGGAAAGTGAATTTGCCTACATATTTTTATTGTTTTTAAGTATATTCCGATACAAAATTTAAGTGCCATATGCGGATAGAATACGTCAATTGTTTCAACATAAAATTGTTGTTTTTTTAACGATTTAAACTTCGCTGAGATATAGTCTTAGTTCACCTATATTATATTATCAAACCATAGGTGTACCTTACGAATATTGTAATACTTTTTTTACATTCTCATCCTAATGAAAAGCTATTGGTTTTATGTAAAATTTTACTTTGTCTGTTTTCATCAAGTCTCCACGTTTTGAGGCCCCCGGAGTCAGAACAAAAACGATGTTTGCTACAGTGTTATTCATAGTGCTCGGGAACTCGAACAATTTATCCCTATGACTTTTTTCGACAAAAATAAATTATAGCATTTTTTTAAAATTAGTTAGACAATTAGACTTATAACATTAGAGTTATAACATTAGAGTTATAGCATTTTTAAAGTGAGAAAAACTAAAATGAACATTTTAAACCAAAAAACGCATGATATGAAAAATAGTCAAGATAAGAAAAAAAAAAGAAAAAAGAGAAAAAACGTTGATTTTTGAAGGCTCTGAAAGATTATCATAACAAAATTATAAATTTTTTTGAAAAGTTGAAATTTCAAATTTTGATCGTACAAAAAATAAAGAAAAATAAAAAATTCCATTTTGCGGTTAAACTATGCAAGATGCAAAAAAATTAATTAAGTACAATTGCGCTCTCTGACAAGATCGACAAAAATTTGTCATTAATCAAATTTCGATAGGATGACTAGTTTTTATTTTTAATTGTAAGAAACAACATTAAAAATAAAATATTTTGGACTAACCACACAAGCAACGAAAAAGAAACAATGAGACAAAACTTGTTTATCTGAAAAAGAGTTACAAATTTGTAATAATTATTTTTTGATATGATGCGCAGTTTGTGTTTTCATGATAAAATTGAGATTTTTACACTAAGGGGTCCCACGTTACGATTATATATTATAAAATTATACAAAAACACACAAAATAATCTGAAGATAGAATGTAAGCTGCGAAAATAAACGTGGTCCCCTTCAGCGTAAAAATCTGAATTTGAGCATGAAAAAATTTCAAAATTTACATTCAAAAATGAATAACTTTTTAACCTATAGCAATATTAAATGCTTTAGTTGTTGGTAACTTCGTGAATACTATAAAACGCCATTTTTTTAATATATTTAAAAGTTCTAAAAATTGATAAAGCTTACGCAGGCTCAACTAGAAAACAGATAAATTTTAGATGTGGCAATAGACGAGCTTCATGGAAATAATTCAAAAACCGTTAAAAACCTAAATTATTTTATTTAAGTAAAAATTTGGCACTTGAATTTTGTATGAAAGTTACTGTAATTCTTGACCCCATTTTCGGATGGCTATGGGTCTTCCAACTCTTAACGATAAAATTTAGCGGGGCCTTCTTTAATCCGGCAGATCAAATTGTCTAAGGTGGGTATACAGACCTATGGTATGGATTTCGTCTCCTGGAAGTCTGGGTCTGGGAGCTGGAGCTGATTTGAAAACATAAGCCACTCCACTATGGAATTGTGCAACTTTACGTCCTTGCAGGTCATGCATATCGTCAAGGTCGAGAATGCCGGCCTCCCGAACACCCGCTCCTGATAACGTGGATGGCGCTGAACGTAAAGCTGGATCTGGTGGTCGAACCACAATAAGGAAAATACAGTTACTACACGATTTAAAGATATTTAAAAATTAATTTATAGATATCTACTACAGTTTACTATCAAATTCAACAATATTTTTCATTTTTCAATAAATTAAATTTTAAATTGTCTTCATATTCTAAACAATGTTATATTGGTTCATGTGCGCTGAGACATCTGCCTGCAATTGTCAATGACAGTGCAAGTTACATTATTTATAACGCTTTAGCATTTGACACAATTAACGATTTACTTTTCAGGAAAGTATTCTGAAGACATATATTCAGGGAGTTTTTCACGAAATTTTAATCTGAAATTACCATTTCACGACTGTCGGGTAATTGATTATAACACATGTGTAATAGTAGCGACTTCATTTTTCAGCTCCATGCCACCGTGGGACAATATTCTGTAGTAATATTTATTTTTGATTGTATTTTGTTTTTCTAATTACCTGGCATCAATGATATTCCTTCGCGTTTTTCACAAATAACATGACCAACGGGTAAAATATACTGAGTATTCTCATAAGTACAGTAACTTCGGCCTGATGGTCGACCCCCTGGTGCTGTAAGAAAAAATAATTATAAAGATTTTTCGACGAATCTATTATCCACCCAAAAATTACCCCAATGCTATTTAAGAGG
The DNA here is from genome assembly GCA_010014905.2 of Druon quercuslanigerum. NCBI lineage: Eukaryota > Metazoa > Arthropoda > Insecta > Hymenoptera > Cynipidae > Druon > Druon quercuslanigerum. The sequence continues at coordinate 4,584 of JAAAKG020163470.1, forward strand.
CCAACATATGCGTGAAAAATATTTTGTATTTGATTTTGCAGAGTGTCAACATTGCTACAACAATTTCCGACTTTTGATTATCACGAGTAACCGTGATATGTTCAAAATATACTAAAATATAAATATCCCAAAATCCAACATTTGTACCAGGTAACCAGAATCCGCCCATGTTTTTTTTTTTTTTGAGAGATCTGGGTGTAGTGCGACTTTTATTTTCCGAGATGAAGGGCGTACCATATATGGTACGGAGGTTTTAAGCTCAAAGAACGGGAACAAACGCGATTATCATTTTGCGTGTGAAGCGTATCATAGATAGTACTGCAGGTGGATTCGGTTTGATAAATCATTCACTGATTTTTTAAATATATTTTTTTTTACAATTTTTATAGCTCATAAAAATAGGAACGCGAGTTTAAAAAAATTGAATCAAGATGAAGATAATATTACATTAATATGGGCAACTATTTAAAATTATCTATTTATGGGTGGCAACTTTAATTTAGAAAATTCCATTCGACATCAGTGCGAAAATAAACTTCCAAACAATTACAGTATTGAAAAATAGAATTGAATGTCTAAATTATTACTTTTGACGAGCAGAAAATTGCCCCACGCAGTATAAGAAGAATTAACTGTTTATTATGAATTAACCAATTTAATTCTATAAATTAGTGTTACTATTTTATTAAATTCTAAGCTGAATGCAGCTGAGGCTAGGCAATTTTGATACACCAGACAATTTGAAAATTGCCATTTTGAATATATTTAGATGAGATCTTTGCGTTTTTTAAGAATATCGTTTTTGATTGACCAAAGTATTATAACAGCAAAAAAGAATTATAAAAAAACAAGAAAATTATAATATTGTTTTTTTGTGTTTTGATATTAATTAATAAAAAATGTATTTATTCTTAATTAAAAATGAGAATTAGAGGTATTATGTTTCGTCCCGGACTGACTGACTAGATTTGTCAGTAAGTCTGTATAAATCAGTCCTATCTTATACACTTTTATTTATCTAAATTTATTCTAAAATAAAATTTTCAAACAAAATTTGAATCAGCTAATTTATTGCTACAGATGTTAGTTCTACCACAGATAGGGGCTAAGTCATAATTTTAGAATTCCTTTTTTGATTCACAAATGAACTCAATAAAATAATTTAAAAAATGTATATCAATTATATTAAATACACATTAGAATAAATTTAGATAAATTTAACTGCAAAAGGTACGACTGGTTCACATAGCTTTACAAACGAGCCCAGTGAGTCAGTGCGGGAGGAAACATAAAAAATCTGATTATTTTTAATTAAAAATCAATACAAATTTTATTTAATTAATTGCAGAACACAAAGTTAACCAATATTATCGACCCTAATGCCAATTAAAAAAATCTTCTTCGCTGCCATTACTTGAAACATTTAGGAGATAAAAGTTATACAGGACAGTGTTAACATTGCTATTGTAATACACGTACTCTAAGTATAATTGTTAAATATCCTGTCATAATTTATTATTAAAAATAATAAAAAATTTATTATTTTTCAGAAAAATAATAATTCCGGAAAAGCATAATATTTTTCTTATTTTCCTAGAACATACTTATTAAAAGGTGCTTTCCCTAGCCGATTTTTGGGATCTTTTAGTTTTCTCAAAAAACCTTTTTTTAAATGGAGGGGCTGGCCACCAGTAACTCCACTACAAAAAATTAAACAAATTAAAAAAATCAACGGCGCCCGAATTGAGGTTTTTTCAGATAAAGATAGCTGAGCGGGATTTGGTTTAATGCGTCAATGGTGTTTTTTTATCTCGTTTCTTGATTTTTACTGTGGGGTAGTGTGTCTAGTTTAGAGTTTTTCCAGGATAAATAGTATGATTCTTTTCAATTTGAAATTTTTCGACATGTTTTGTGAACCCCTCAAAATCATTGACTTTGTATATATATATATATATATATATATTTGTTTTGGTTTTTTTTAATATCTATTTTTTGTTAGGGGTAGCTGTTGTTTTAGTATTATGGGTTGTTTTTAGAAATATAATTTGTTATATTTAATGAGCTCCAAAGAAGCTCAGACCTACAGTTTATTTTTCCTTCTACTTATTCCATATCTTATTCTTTGGGATTTTTTGAAGGGTTAGGGTTAATTTTTGGAAATAATTGATCCGTCTTTTTGGTAGCCTAGAAATAGCACAATATTCGGATATGCTTATATTGAGGCTGGGTGCGTGAATTATTTTATTGGTCATTTTTAGGAGACAGGGGTATTTTATTGGAAATTGATTTTTGAAGGTTTTGACATCCCAAAAAAATCTCAAAATTCTGGCGCTGTTGACTTTTTTTATTATTTAAAGTTTCTTTAGTGAAGGTGCTAGCCGGCAGCTCCTCTGTCTTAAAACATTGTTTTTTTTTGTAATCAGAAGAGACGAAATGGTCATTGGTGCCCAAGAAGAGCCCAATGAAGCCCAAAATTTTGATATCCTTACATTTAGTTTGAGTGCATGTTTTATTTTAAGGGTAGTTTTTAAAAAAATAGGGGCGCTCTTTTAAAAATTTATTTTTGCAAAGATTTAGAGCACAAAGAAGCCCAAAATTCTGGCGCTGTTGATTTTTTTAATTTACACAAATTTTCTGTAGTGGAGGTGCTCCACCCAAAAGTCGGCTTTTTTGAGAAAACTAAAATAGCCTAAAAATCGGCATCAGCGCCCAAAAAACTCAAAAATGCCCAAAATTACGGCATAAAGAAAAATTGAAATTCCATTGTAGATAGGCTAGCGGTACACACCTCAATTATTAATAATGTGACTTTTCTAAGAACAGCTCATTATCATTTATAGAATCGATTTTGTGTTATTAAACAGAAAAACCAAGTGCGAATAGCAGAGAATGCGATAAATAAAAGTATTGTGCAACAATTTTAGACATTTTTGATATCTGAATCTGTAAATCGCATGTCTAAATAAGAGTATATTATATTATACTTACGAGCAGCATGGATAAATGCCACAAAACCGAAGAGCAGAACAAAAATAAAAGATCTCATTTTACAACTGATAAACGTTGAGTGTTTCACTTGTATATATAGCAGCCATCCTCACATCATTGGCAGGAAGTATTACTCATATTTAGGAGGTGATTTGGAATTTAAACAATAGAGAGTTGCGTAAAGATTCCTGCCCCGAAAGGGAAATATTCATCGATATTGCTCATTTGCCAGGTAGGGTTTTTCCACCTCCACTGGCCTCTACTGATTCACCTTCTCGAGGCACTGAAGCCGAGCAAAGAAAAGTGGTGGTGGAACTCAAACAAGTGGCCTTTGAGTCGATTTCGGCTTCCAGGGCAGGGTGGCGTAAAGTGTATGTTTATTGCTACACGAAAATAATTTTTCTTCCAAACAGAAAAATACAAATATCCGTAACCTATATGCAACGATTTCCATATCTTGGAATTAGCTTTGTGGTATCATGAGTTGCAAATTTCATGCAACTTCAAAACTTTAGCTACAAATTTTTGGCTAATAAGAAGTACGAAAAATGAAAAAACTTTTTATATAATCTTTAAAATATTAAAAAGGTTCAAAAACTAGCACTGTTAAAAATTATATTTATTTTAATTTTAAATAGTCGATCATAATATTTTCGTTTGTAAAGTAAATTATTAAACAAATTCTAAATCCACCAGTTCACCTTTTAAAACAACTTTTTCGTTTTGCCCCATTTGTACGTAATAAGTATCAAAGATATGAGAAAAGTATAAAATTTATAAAAAATAACCACATTATTGGTAATGATTTATTAAAAAATTTATTTTTCTTAGAAAATTACTGCTCTCGGTTGGAGATAAGTCTGTATGATAGACAATTCAATTACATGCTTGAAAACTGTTTATTTTTAAATCATATTTTTGTGTACAAATTTGGACTATTTGGTTTCAAAAGACCGTTTTTTATTGAAAATTCATAATTATAAAAAGTCTTAAAACTGTTTTGAAGAAAATGTGTCTACTTTGGAAAAAATGCTATCCTTTTTGGTTAAAAATGCAACTAGTTAAAAACATTTTCTCTTGATCAATGATTCAACTAATTTGTTAAAAATTCTTCTTATTCAATAAAAAATTTCAAGTTTGTAAATACTTCGAAAAGTTTAAAAGAAAATGTGAATTTTCGAAGATTTCGACAAAAATAGGTGCGTTTTAAAAATTGTTTAAAGTTTCAAAATAAGAAAATAATTAACATGGTTTTTTGTTCTAAAAATAAATTTTAAAAGCAAATTTAAGAGTATTTTGAAACATTTTAAATTTCTTTTGCTTGTTTTTTTTCATTGGGATTTGTCTCGAATGACCCGGTAATGTTAAATTTTTTTGTAACATACATTTAGGTTATCAGCTATATTTGCTTCCCGTGGCCCAGAATAGTAGTTGAGAATTTTTATAAACATTACCTCGACACCTTTTTAAAATACACAATTCTTTTGTATCTCAAAATCATCACTTAATGAGGCTAGGAAAGAAAATCGGGAAGCGATGACATACATATTAAGTATTTCAATTATAACTATAACTTGACAAACTATAAAATGTGAAAATATTTTGAAATTCTGTATCTTACATCAATGTTTCAAAAAAGCTTTTAATTTCTCGCCAATAATTCATTATGGGGTCCGCAAAATATTTTAAAGTCCCAAATGCTAACAAAAATTAGATAAAACGTATGAGCTTATACTGTTACAAATACAAATCTTAAAAAGAGACTATTTTGGCTACAATTTTAGTGCAAGTAGCTGCAGTTTTCAGTATGAACAGACCCTGCACATTTTTCTTTTAAATAATATTTATAAATTCAATTTTCACTAATTCGAAGAATAGAATTTTAATAATTTAAATTTAGAGAGTTAACATGAACATTATTCTGACGATTTGCGACGAGACTAAAGTAAGGAAAAATAGATTGAGTGTGTACGTAATATATTTTTTTCCATTTAAAGGTGATGCAGAAAATGATAAACAATTACTTTATTTGCCAAAAGGTTAATCACTTTGCGTCCTAGTTATTTTCCACTTTTCCTTTGAACAATGAGTTTTTTCTAAAATTACATTAGTGCAGTACTTGTATCAAAGCACAATTTAGCAGTTTGAAAGTTGTAGCAAAATGTCCTGTCTCGCAACTAATGTTTATATCTACAAATTCTAAATAAAAACTCGCTAAATAGTAATAGTAAATTGGGTTGAAAAATATAAAAATCAATTTTATCTCTTCATGCTACATTCATCTTTTAAGATAATATTTGAAAATTTATTATAGTTAAAATTTAAAATATAATTATTAATGTTGATCCCAGAATTATACCTATTTTTGCATACAATTTTAAAACAAATTTATAATATTTATAATTTCAAGAAATAGCCGGGCATTAAAATAAAAAGGGGAATCAAGTTCAAAGATTTAGAAAGCCTGATATTCTTTTATTATTCATGATCACAAGACAAATATTCATTTCATTCGTATCATTTTATAAGATACTTAGTAGCTTTTGACTATTGTTTAATATTCCTGGAGATATTGAAAATCTATTCTTATATTAAAAAATTAATTAATAAGTAAAATGTTAAAAAGTTCAAATATATTTCTGAAAACTTCGAAGAAAATATGAAAGATTTTAAGGTAATTCTTTGATTCTGAAATTTTTTGCAAATCTTAAGAATAAAAGGAGAAAATTTAATAGATGTTTAAAAAATTCTCTTGATCATAATATCACCTTTCTTGTTAAAAGTGTAATTGTTTAATCGAAAATTGACCTGTTTTATTTGAGAATTTAATATTTTTTCTTTCATCCTTTGTGGTTTAATTTAACAGGAATTCGTCAAAAATTTTTCTTGCAACTTAACTTTTTCAACTGAAAATTAACTATTGAATTTTTAGTTGAAAATATACCTTTTTATGTTCAAACTTATGTATTTTCTTAAAAATTGATCTTTTTGTAGAAAATGACTGTTTATGGTTAAAAATTTATATGTATTTTTTAAAAATTTAAACTATTACTCTGTTTTTAATAATGATTTAACTATTTTATCAAAAACTTGCCTTTTTAAAAAAAGTTGAAATTTGAGAAGATTTCATGAAAATTTTTTTTAAATGTCGAATTTTCAAGATTTAGAAACAACATTTTGAAGCTTTTTAAGAATTTTTTTAAGTTTCAAGGGAATAAAAAAATGTTTTCAAGATTCATGGGAAAAACTCGAAAAAAATTTATTGTCGAAAATGAATTCTATGAGAGAATTAAAAAAAAAATTTCAAAACATTCCAAAGGTTAAATTATTGATTAATAATTATTGAGGAGTTAGTACAGAGAAAAATAAGGATAAAAAATAACGAAAGAAGTGAAAGATTATTTTGGTTGACCTCCTATACTCTTCTCTTTCTTTTCGCTTTTTTATTATTAATAAATATTATTTTGAAAATTATATTTTTATAGTTTTTAATTATTAATAATTAATTATTATTTAATTATATATTTTTAAAACATATGTACAGTTGAGAGACGATGACAACAGGAAACCGGAAATGGAGAACATACATATTAATTTTAATGTTTATTTGTAAAAAAAAATTTATTTAAAGGAAAATTGCGATCTTATTTCAAGTCAATTATATTTATTTTATTTTAATTTAATTGTTCATTTAGTTCTATTAATTATAATTCAAAGCGCTTAAAAATAAGGTTGTCTAAATTTATACATGTAAAAATTCGACTTTCGATTTTTGTTGATCACCCCCCCCCCCTTTACACACACACACACACACACACATTCTAATACCTTTGTGAGAAAGTGGGCAGTGAAAGGTGGTAAAAAGTTTTTGCGGATTTTGTGTGGAATGTGCGAGTAGAGTTGTGAGGGGCGAATTGTGGAGTTAAAAATCAATTTTCGTTGTAGTTGTGGGGTGGAATTTGGCTAATTAGGGAAATTAAGGTTCAGTTGGCAAGGGCGCGGGGTAGTTTTGTGGTAAGGGGTTTGGGTCTTCATTGTGGACAAGGGTGGTTCCCGTAGTGCTGGGTGATGGTAAGGGAGAAAAAAGGGTGTCAGTAGGGGCTGTAAAGGGTGAATTAGTGTACTATAGAGCGGTAAGCAAGAGCAGCTTTGAGAGAAATTTGCTGACTGCAGTAGGTGCTTCTTTGCATCAGGCCACCTGTGCGTGACCCGATGTCAAGTGAGGCGTCAGGGAGAGGGAAAGAGAGGAACAAAGGAACCACAAAAGCCAGGGAGAGAGCGTCTACCGCTAGTGAGGGGGAGGATCTCTTGAACAGCAAAAGAGACAGCAAAGAGAGTCCGGTGAAAAGCGCGCTAGAGAGTCTTGTTAAAAAAAGCGTGCGGACACATAGGTCACCCCCCTCCTCGCCCTAAAAATTGTGAGGCAGGCAGAGAAGGAGGCTCGCGGGGTGCTGATAGTTGAGGTTAGAGGGTTGAGGGAGAACGTGAGGGGGTAGCAGATGGAAGGTATGAGGGAGGACCTGTGGGTGAAAGGTGAGAGATGGCAAAAGAAGGAAAAAGAGCTGAGGGAGAAAGTAGAAGGATTGCAGAGAAAAGTGATTTTGGTAAGGAAGGAAAAATCCGATAAAATGAAGCAGATGAAAGAAGAGATTACGGATTGAAGGAAAGAGCGGAACAAGGGCTTAAGAAGGTGGACGGCAGGTCAGCTATAAAAGTAGTTGACAGAGGGGGGGGGGGGTGAGGCCAGTAGCAAGGGATATAGGAGATGGTGAAGAACATGATAGAAGAGAAAGTGGGAGAGAGTAGAAATGAAAAGGAGGAGAGAGCGGATAGAGAAAGAATAAGGGCAATAATATTGTAATAAGAGGATTAAAGTTAAAGAGCGGCGAAGAAAAAATGGGCCGGACGCGCTGCTACAGACCATTGAGTGGTTTAAAGGCGAGGAAGGGGAAGTTATGATGGAGGCGAGAAAGGCGAATGAAGTAACGGTTGTGGAATTGGATAGCTAGGAAGAAAAATTGGAAGCAATGCGTAAAAAAAATAGGATAGAGGACAAGAAGGTCTTCATCGATCAAGATTTGATGAAGAAAGAAAGAAATGTGTAGAGAATGTTAAACTACAGGGCTAGGAAAGAGAGGAGGAAAGGGACAGCGAAGAAGGTAGCGAAAAATCAAAATGGAGAAGAAAATGTGGATAAGGGACGAGGATAAGAGGGTTTTGAAGGAATTGCAGGGAAGGTTGTTTGATAGGAAGTAAGGGGCGGGATTAAAGCAGGGCGAAGTAGTGTAAAGGTGCTGTACTGCAACGAAGCAGGGGTAAAGATGAAAAATGAGGATTTCTGGATGTATATTCAGGAATTTGAGGTTGTAAGATTGATAGAGACGTGGATAGAGAAAAAGGAATGGGATAGTGAAGAGACAAAGTTACCAAGGGGTCTAGGTAGAGGCTTTAGGAGGCGGTCAGAGTAAAGATAAAAGGAAGGGCGAGTGACGGAATTATTACAGGGGTTAGGGATTATAGAGAGGCCTAATCGAGAGGGTAAGGGAGGTATATGAAGAGACGCAAGACAGGGTGAGAGCAGATAATGGAATCTCTGAGGGTTTTTGAATGGTTAGGGGGTTGAGGCAAAGGTCTCCGCTTAGCCTAACGCTTTTTGCCATTTAAATCGCAGATATGGAAAGTAAGATAGCGGCCACGGTGGTAAAAGGAGTTAGGGTAAGAGGAGTAAGGATATAGTCACTCGCATATGCAGATGACATAGTGCTGCTAGCAAAGAGCGAAGGGGTTTTAAAGGAGATGATGAAAATGTTGAGTAGATACTTGGAAAGAAAAGATTAGAGTTAAATGCGGATAAGTCGAAGGTTATGTTGTTCAGGAAAAAAGGTGGGAGAGATAATAGAGAGAAGTAGAAAAAAATGGGAAAAGCGGTACAAAAGTTAAAAGAGTTTTTGTGCCCGGGCTTCCTGTTTCCGAGAACTGGGGGAGTGGATGGTCATATAAAAGAGAGAGTGAAAATGGCAAATGTGGTGATGAGGCAGGTGTGGGGACCGGGAAAGTGGTTGTTTGCAGATGATCTTATAAGGAGAAAGAAATTGTTTGATTCGCTGGTGATGAGTGTCTTATTTTACGGAGCAGAGCTGTGGCCGTGGAAGGTAAGTGTGGGGGTAAAAGGGATACAGGAGAGCTATGTAAAGTGGTCACTGGAGTAAGCAAGAAATAAGCCGAGCTATATTGTCAAAAGGGAGACATGAACAACGAGTTTAGGGATTATAACGGGAAGCAGAGCATATCAATATGAGGAGAAATTTGTAGAACAGGGGGGAAGTACGCAGATTATGGAGTGTTGGTAGGAGAGAAGAACAAACGAAGTGATGGGAGGATGGAGGTGGAAAGGGAAAGGTCTTTTAGAACGAATGGATTGTAGATAGATAAATTGAGAAGGATGCATGAGGAACGAGGGAGTGTCTATGAGTTGGTTAAAAGAAACAGCTTGACGAGAGAGAGGGATACAAGGGAGGAGAGGGTAAGAGAAGAAAGGTTTAACGGGAACTGCGTGTGGATTACATCAAGGAAAAGCATATATTTATGTGAGAAAGGAGAGCATGGAAGTCGGGATCTTATGACGAGAAAGAGATGCGGATGCTTGGAGGGTTATATTAAGTTCTGGCTTTCTAGAGAGAAGACAATATGTGAATTCAGCGAGAAGGGGGATGCAAAAGTGGAGCACTGGTTGGAGGAATGTGAAGAGGTGGAAATGTGTGGACTAAGCATGGAGGTGTTTTCGTATGAAAGACGAGACAAAAAGGCACTTGCATGGGTGAACTGGGTGTTAGGTAAGATAGAAAGGAAGAGAAGGAAGGAGGAAGAGGAATGGAGTAGGAAAGATTGAACATACAAGAAAATTTTAAATATTATAAATAGTAGATAAGGATTAGGGATTAGCCGCGGAGGCAGAGGCTGATAATGCAAGGTAAAGCGAGAAAGAAGCGACACGCGTGCGAGGTGAAACGAAGCGAGAAAGGCAAGGTCAAAAAAGCGTAAAAAATTCCGTAAACATGGAAGTGTAAACAAGTCAATTTTTTAAGACCAGCAAACTGAAAAATAAACTTTTATCTATCTAATAAATAAAATTTTCAGAATATTAAATGATCAATATTTAAAAGGAAAAGCTCAAATTTTTAATGCAACTAGCTAAAATTAGCCTTTCTTGCTTAATCTCATCATAAACATTTTTTTTTACTCTTGAACTTTAAAAATAAAATTTGGATATAAAGCCAAAATCATTCAATACATTTATGTAACAACAATGTCCCTAAACTCGTTTAGTGGAGCCGTATAAAAAATTTTCCTTTAATTCAAATAGTTAAATTAACTGTTTAACTTCATGAATGGTTGATATGGAAATAACTTGAAAATGTATTTTTTATGCTTTTAAAATGTGAACAAAAATTATTGAAATTACTCTAATCTGCCCAATTTAAAGTATTGTAAGTGGAAAAACGGTATCCATTAACTTGAATTTATTGTAAAATCTATAAGAAAACGTTGAAAAATAAACCAAGTTTTTCCAAAGAAAGCGCACAGCGCGCACAATATTCTGTTGTTGTGAAGAATTAAACTGTCGTGTTGAAAATTCGTGTTTTCTGATTAAAAGTTAAACTTTCTGATCAAAAACATTATTTTTAGTTAAAAATTTAGTAATGCGGATAAAACTAAAAGATGCTGGTATTGTTTTTGCAAATGCAAAGACTTATTCCTTAGAAATGTGTTTACTTGTTCAAAAATCCAACTACTTTATTAAAAATTCGTCTTTTTTAGAATAAAAAGTCATATTTTTTGGATTGAAAAATTCTGGATTGAAAATTAATCTTTCTTGACATTATAATTTTGAGATATTTGTAATTTATTAAGTAATTTTTCATCTCTGAAGGCATGAAAATAGATCAGATTGCCGTAATATGTAAAAATTAGGAAATTCATAAATGTCATGTTTGTTAAATTGCGTTACTTCAGCAGTTATATTTGAACTATCCTTGGCAGAGTTAAAAATACTAATACAAACTATCGTGTAACCTAATTAAAAATTGTACTAGTTTTTCATCCTAAAAATTCATCAAATCATGAACCTATTTATTACTTAGTGATTTTAATAATAATAATAATTTTTTAAAGTCTTACTTTATTTTTTAATGATATAATATTAACTTCTGAATATCTTGCTATTACGTGTAGCTGTATAAAATTAATAAATTTTTTTGCAATGTTTCTAAAAATGCTAAAACTGCTATCAATATTCGGGCTATACTTAGAATTTCACATAGATAATCCACATCTAAAACTTTGATTTCTCAGTCTCAAAACGAAAGACAAGTTCGTTAATTAGATACAATTTCCAATAAAATAAAAAATTGTAGAGAATTTTTTTAAATTTAATACGAAATTTAATCAAGAGGTTTAAAAAATTGTTGTCAAAGTTTTTAACAGATAATAAAAAACTTGTAAATTGCATATTATGCAATATATATTTAAAATAATTAATAAAATTAAAAAATATTTAAAAATTTAAACTCGATTTTTAAATTGATATCAAATTTATGAAAGAGATAGATATTTTTAAGAGATCTGTCAGTTTTATACTTGATTTTAAGTACATTTCAGAAATAATTTATTAATTTTCTAGATGAAATTTTTCAATTAGACACACATTTAAAAGGCTATAAATAATAAGTAATTATTAATTATGAATTTCAATTTAAAATATCACTTCAATATTATTTTTTTCGATTTTTAATTTTTTAACCCTGAAGACTTTCAATTTGTATTTTTAGAAAATCGAAAACCAAGAAAATTAATTTTCCGACCAAAATTAGTGTAGCGGAACACCTAAACTACTTTTTTAATCAAAGAAAATGTATGAACGTATTGTTTAACGAAATAAAAGAAATTTAGAGACTATCTTTTGCAACAGTTAAAAATTCAATTTTTTAAATTTTTTAAACGCCACATTCGTTAGAATAATAAAGCTCTCCCGTTTATATTAATCCTTTGGCTTTTCGTTTGAGTGAGGAAATTATTTGAATTTTGTGACTATAAATAATTGTGGAAGTCAGAAAAGGCAGTAGTGATATTTCTCTTTACTAGAAAATCGTTCTTTGACAGCAACTAAAAATCCATTTTTTAATTTAGAAAACTTATACAAACCTGCTCCCGATAAATAGGAAGGTGAAAAGGAATAAAGAAGTTTTTATCCCAAAAAGTTATTCTGTTCTGATAAAATATAAATATATTCTAACAAACAATTTTTGTTCTAAAAGGTCTATAGAAAACGGAAATATATATAATTATAAATAAAGGCTAATAATTTTAAGAAATATAGTTTCTGATCTCAAGACAAAAAGTGAAGTGAAAGAACCATAAACCAAGACACTGTCTTTTGGCAGAAAATGAAGATTTAAGTTTTTAGATTAAAATTTTATTGTTTTCTTTAAAGAAGACTTTTATCACTTTACTACATATTAAACAACTTTTAGGAATATGAATATGATCAGAAAAAGGTTTAAAAAATGAATAGGCTAGATATTCAAAAAATAAGATTGGAGACCAGTACAGATTCAGTAATCTGGTTTTGAATTACAAATCTTTTTCTCACCATATTGAAAATGAGATTTTGAACAAATCGTATTATCAAAAGCTGTATTGGATTTCTTAAAATTTTCTCACAAAAAAAACCCATTTTCGAAATTTTTCAAAATAAAAAAAAATTAAATTTTCCATTGTTGCTTTGATCTTTTTTCTTTATTTTGCATTATCAAATAAATGTGTCTTTAATGTATTAATAATACTGATATATATAATATATAAAAATTGCATAATATATATAATATAATACAAGATATATGATATGTAATATATAATAAATCATAATATTTTGAGTTTTAAAAAAAATTTAATAATATTTCTTACGACTATAAAGAAAAACATTGCCTCTAATAAAAATATGATTAATTACAAATTTATAAATCATTTTAAGCGATCAACTCTTCTAATTTTTTTTCTTATCTTGTGTCGTTTTCACAAAAATTTAATTTGGTTTCAATTTTGATCTCAATTTTTTAAAACTAAAACAAAAACTGCACCATTCTATGAAAAATGATCAATAACAAAATAGGGAGCTTTTGTTTTTCCTGATATTTTTTGCTGGTTCCTCAAACTATGTGCCAAAATGGAATTTAATATTTAATCCGACTAGTCTCTCGAAAGTAACTTATACATTCTTATTTTGATGAGAATTTCTGGTGAGATTTTTTTTTCATCATGTACAGAAAAAATTAGCTTTAACATTAATTCAATTTAATCAAACTTAATAAATATATGGTCTTATTCTGATACTTTAAATATTATTTGAAAATAAACCGCTTTATGTTACTAAAAATGTAAAATATTTCAAACATAATTACGAACCAAGCATTGCCCAGCGGCGATTCTCCAACCTCATAAATTCTTTATCGAAAATGTTCTGCTCAATAGAACATCTTTTTATTGTCTGGGGCGGGTAACCATATATCTCTTTTTTATTATAAAGAATATAGTTATGAGATTTTATCTTTTGTTTAACTATTGAGCTTCCAATATAAAGTTTAATCTTAATTTTTTTACTTTTCCGGAATTTAAATTTAAAATTAATATTCAATAAAACATTGATTTTGAACAAAGAGAACAAAAACAAATTAAATAAAAAATTATTTATTAATTTATTTGGTCAAACACTTACCATCAAAAATAAAACTTAGTCTATAATAGTCATTACTTCTCACACGCAGTTTTTAGGGGAATTTCGTTCTCTAGAGAACTAAGTAATGCCACGCGCATCACCAATCTAACCCTTCTCCATGTAAGTGCGCATCGCAACTTAGTTTGTTCTGAACGAGCGAAGGTGCTCATTCCGGCCTGTGGTGATTGGGGAAAGAATTGTGTGTATCACGCATTGTGTACAATCTACTGTTATTCGAAAACACCTTTTTATAAGCCTATTACGCCCTCCGAATAAATGAGCGTTACCATACCGTTCAGATAGTGGCAATAATTTAGTTCCAAATATCACCGCACAGTCAGTAAATCATTTGCCCATTCCCTACTTTTTCCTTTTATTAAAGAAATGTTTTTTTTTCCTGTTCTTAAGAAACTTCCCCTTTTCTCGTTGGTAGGGTTTCGTAGTTCCGGGCTGAAATCCTTATGGCTTCGGTCTGGTTTCCGTTCGTCCGTCGTAAATTTTTCACAGGAAGGGAAGTGAAAGAGCGGTATTGAGGGAGGGGGGGATAAGGGACAAAGAGTGAAAGTGACGCGGATTGAAGGGAGATAGAGGAAATTAGGGAAATGAGAGAAGGAAAGGGGAATATAAAGAGAGGAAGTTCAAACTAGGTAAATTGAAGGGAAATAAGGGGAAGTGAGAGAAGAAATTATATTAGGTGAAGATACAAGGTATTTAGAGAATGTGAGGGAATGTGGTGGAGAGGAAATGAGGGGTAGTGAGAGGAACGAACATTATTGAGAGTCGGGAGTTGGAAAAGCGAGAGTGAGAGGAGGATGGGGAGGGGAAATTAAGGGAAGGGAGCACAAGTGCGAGAAGTGATGGGAGGGAAAGTGAAAGGAATTGCCCTAGTCTCACCCTCACCTTAACTCCCACTTCTCACCCCCCCTCCCATCCTCACTACGACAGAACTCACTCAGACCCTCACTACGGTTTAAAATTACAAATGAAACTGTTTTTATAACAATGTAACTATGTAGAAAACAGTTTAACTATTTCGTAGAAAACTAACTATTTTGTTAAAAATTTATATTTTGAAATTGTAAATTCAAGTGTATTGTAGATAGATCACCTTTTCCATATTGAAATACAAAATTGTTAAAAATTTGTCTTTTTCGTAGAAGATCAATCTTTTTGGAAAAATTCATCTTTTTGATCGAAAATTTCGTTAAATAGTTAGAAATTAATATTTTTTATCAAAAATTCCATGACTTGATTGAACTACTTGAAAATTTAATATTTAAAAAAAATCGTTTGGTTTTAAATAATTTTTTAATAAAAACATTTTAATAAAAATATTTTATAAATTGAAAGCTTAACTATTGGGTACAAAAATCATTCTTTTTCGTGTAAACTCGTTTAGGGTTCAAAAAATTAATATTTTTTGATGAAAGTTTATCTTTTTGATTTAAAATTCAACTCACTCGTTAAAAATGATTTTTTTCGTGTAAGTCAACTAGTTGAAAAAATTTTTTTGTACCGAAAACTTATCCTTTTTGGTAAAAAATTCATCTCTTTAGTTTAGAATACAACTATTTTGTTAAAAACTTGTTTTTTTGTTTTGCTTAATTTAACTTGTTAAAAAATCACCTTTTGGTAGAAAAGTCATATTTTAACTGCCTTGCAAATAAATTCATCTTTCTAAATTAAAAATTGAATTGTTTTTTGATTGAATTAAAATCTTATACATCGTAAAGATTCGACCACTTAGTAGAAAATGCATATTTTTCACGTTAAAAATTCATCTACTTTTATGGAATCGTTTTTTTTTTTCGAAAAATAAACTATTTCGCTTAAAATTTGAGTTTTATCCTTTGTTTAAAATAAACTTTTTTGTTGGACTATTTTGTTCACTTATTTTGTTTTAAATTAGTCTCTTTTGGGAAAATAATTAAATTTATGCGAAAATGATTACTTTAACGCAAACTTATAATAGTCTTTGAGTTGAATATTGGTCATTTGAAAATCTAAAAATCGTAGAAATTTAAAATGTTTTATATTGAATTCAATATGATATCTATTTAATTTTATATGAAAAATGAGGTAAAATCGGTAACGTAGTTTATGGATGACCAATTATCCATTATCGATTTGCACCATCAATACATGCAATTATCATCATCGAGCTCAGTAATGTGAATTGTTTATCCAAATATTCTATCTGCTTCTGACACGTGTGAGTAATGCCTAAATCTATTTCGTGCTCCAACGATTCTCATCTGTTTGATTAAAAATCAAAGTGCGCTCATCAAAATAAATAATTAGCATGCCAAAATTAGCGTTAAAGAATAGACGCTAAGTTATAAAAAAAGTATAGAAATATTCTAAATGCCTACACTAGAAAAAATCTTCTACAAGGCCAAGATCGTAATGTAGAATTTAAAAACAATTTGAAATTTGAAATTATTTTCTTTCAGAAGATACTTAAATTTGGACAACAAACATAAATCACAGGAAGTCAGGTCAGAACTGTATAGGGCCTATCTAAGTTGTGTAAGGCCGGATTTCACCAGAAATAGCTGAATGAGCTTTAATGAATTGGCAGGTGTGTTGTCACAACGAAGGACTCATTCTCCTCTTTTTGGCGAATAAGAAACAAATGAAACGTCTGTTTTGAAAACTGAATTTCTGAAATGTTAGCAACATTTAATGCAATTTTGATAAATGCGTTCCGTCATCCTAAGATGCTACGCGTAGGTATTTAGATGCTCACGCAACTGCCCAGCGGACACTGTTCTAGAACTATGATGTAACAGTTCTAGAACACAAAATAACAAGTTGTAGACCATGGTTTAATTAAAGTGGTCCTCGAATAGTTGTAGCAGTTCTGTAACACTGTTACAGAACCATGTTCTATAATCATTCTGTAACAATTCTGGAAAAGTGTTATAAGTGAAAAATATTTTCGGAACAGTTTAGGCACAGTGTTACAAAGCAACTATGTTCTGCAGTAGTTCTGTAATACATTTGTAACAGTATCAAGATATAAATTTGTTCTGTAATGTTTTTGTGACAGTTCTGGAAAAGTGATATAATTCAAAAAATATCGTAGCACTTGTTAGAAAATGATTACGGAACAAATTTACATCGTAACACTATTATTTGTTACGGAGCTATTACAGAACACGGGTACTTTGTAACACTGTTCCTAAATTGTTCTCAAAATATTTGCGGACTCATCACACTGCTCAAGTATTTTTACAGAAAAAAAGCACTTTGTAATACTGTTACATATTTGTTACGGAGCTATTGCAGAATATGGCTATTACTTTATAAATATTATTTTGATATCCCCATGGATATATTTTTATACGGGACAGCACCACTAACAAAAATTATACGTCCGAGGTATGCACATTAGGAATATTCGCAAGGGTCAGTTCGACCGTAGTGTAATGGAAGAGACTCGCCCTACAGGATGCGCCTTATTAGAGCAGCATATATGTGACAAATTATTTAATTGAATATATTCATCAATAAAAAGGATAAAGCAAGTGAAAAAATGTGTAAAAAGTACTTGATTATACCTTCCGTATTTTAACTAATGTTTTTCACTTGCTTTATCTACTTTATTGATAAAGATCTTTAATTTAAAATTTTGAAACATATCCTCATAGGTTAGGTACGTCAGGAGCGGGTTATATACCGCTTCTTACCACTTTAAACTTTGTTTTTCGTCTTTCGGAAATTAGTAATGCTTTACGTGTTGAGACGAACGACATCCAAGAACAACACACCTACGATTGTTTAACTTCACTTTCACTGTTTTGATTTTAAATTACGTATGCGAAACAAGGATAGATGCGGGCCTCGGCGAGCGGGGTGGAGTGTAGCGGGACTGACATGCAGCGCCAACAGTTGGCCGCAACTTGTACTACTAATAATCATAATTCTTCATATTCACGCATTAGAGTTAAGAGGGCATCAGGTAAGTATGCTTCTCACCGGCTCGGTTCCTCTTAAATACTCGAACCTTCATTTTAATTGCGAGAAAGGCAAGTCGCTGCGCTCCCTGGTGCACTACGACAGAACCACGGCCCATGTCGGCAAGATTCAAATCTTCAAATAATAAATCAAATCTTTTTATTTCAAATCTTTTATCCATGAATCGTGATTTATCATTTATATCATTATAAGTGTTATATACATGAATATACAAACTTATTTATTAAAACTAGGATAACATAATTATTTGTTTAACATAATAAATTATAGTAAATATTGTAGGGTATCAGAATTTTGTTAAGTTTCCATGAATATTTGGATTAAGTCAGTGTTTTTCGTCAGAAAATGCTACTTCTAATTTTTTGTAAATGATGTTTTAAAGATGTTTTAAAGAATGTTAACATTTTTAGGACGTTTTAAGGTTTTTTTTTATTTATGTTATTATTTCATGAAGTCGGTAGCAAATTATAGAAAAATATTGGAGGCAAAATATCAAAATTGTGTTTCTTCAAAACTCCATTATTTCTCTGTACTTTAATTTCTTTTCTAATTTTAACTTTTCTTTATTACTTTTTTTCAGTTTAGAATTTAGTTTAAAATTTAAACATTTTGTCTTTATAAAGACTGAAAACGCTACATCATACATTGTGATTGCAAGAAAACTTTTTGCTTTTTATTTATACGTGCTTTAAAAAAAAGTTAATAGCTAATACAGTCGACCATTTCTAGATGATAATTAGACTAGATAGATCTAGAAAGCCAGGCATCCGAACGAAATTAAGGGTATTTTTCGATATTTTACCAATTTTTCTTGAACTTTAAAATAACTTGGGAATTTTGAATTCGTTGAAATAATTTTAAAATATCGAGAAATTTTCCAATATATTTTTCGGATACGTCAAATTATAAATTCAAATATTTTTATACAACTTCCCACTAGGCAAAAAACTGAAGAGCGTCCTGACGACATCTTTACGATACCGCGATGACGACGTATGTCCGTATCGTAAAGTTATCTTTAAATATCTCTAAGATATTTTAATTTTGCAAATATGTCTTAACTGCATGGATATAGGACGTCTTGTCCACGTCGTAATGATATCGTTCAGTTGTCGTAAAGATATCGCAAATGAGCTTGAAAACGTTTATGTAAAAAAAATTGTTGTTCTTTGCAGACTGAAAAATGTTTTTATAAATTAAGGATTTTTGGGTAAATTTAAGAACAGTCAAGTTTAGAGCATTATTTCTTATACAAGGGGCAATAAGAGAAAATTTGAAAAAATTCATGATCACGAGGAAAACTATTGGGAACGAAACACATTTTTAACAGTTAAGAATCAGCATTCAACACATGTAAATTATTATTTTGATGTTATACTTATGGAGCGCCTCTAGCGGCAGCTCTCGTCGTGCGCAGATAGAAATTTTAAGGCACAATTTTTCATTCATAAATAGGCGGAAAAAAACTTAACAAATGAAGACGAGCGTCAGAATTTTTCGAGAAACCGATCGAAAAATAAGTTTCTACTGCATGAACTAAACTGCGATATTTGGTTTATCGTAATTATATGTCATAATATATTGCGTTATTTAAACTTATCTAAAAGTATGTTCGAATTTCAGTAAGACGTTCGATATGTAAATCTAATACGAAACATTGATTAAATTCCTTTTTCATATTTTATAAAAAATTCACATAAACGGTTACAAGTATTTCTTACAATAGGTTTCGTATCGAATTATACCCACTATTTGAATGGAAATTCATCATATTACCCATATCCTAATATTTACAAATATAATCAGACAGTAAAAAATGTTTTTCTTTTAGTCTGTATTTATAGTTTTCTTATATATTTTCTGCTATATTTCGAAATCATCATGTATTTTATTGTTATTATTATTATTATTATTATGAGTATAACACAATTATAGACAGGTTTTCTGTAACACATATTGCATTCTAATAACAGCATTTCCACCACTCTATATGATATATGAGTAGCAGCGTTACAGAATAGTGGGACAGTCGTGTTTTTTTCTTAAAACACGTGTTACATTCTTGTGAAATAACAGTTCTATAACACTGTTCTGTAATTGTTACAGAAACACCGTTTCTGTGTAACACCATTACAGAATAGTATGACCTTTATGTTCTGCAATTGATCTAGAACACAGCTGTAATAATGTTATGTAAAAATGTTCCTTTTTTATTCTAGAACAGTTACAGAACGTAACCGCTGGGTGCGTACACTAGTCATCTAAAGATTCTCAGGTCCGTTAGTGGGGCTTTATAGCCCCCCCCCCTAATGATAATTACTTATTTTGAAAATAGCAAAACTAGGAACAAAGATAGAGCACAAGGCGGATACTTTCCGGACAGAATTCGTAACCTTAGCCGTATGGTTAGAAAACTGTACAATCACATCTCATTTTATGATTTTACCTAGATTAAAAAAACAGTTTCTTCCATGATTGGCAGTGACCTTGACCGTAAATCTAGGGAAACCAAGCATATTTTTTATTATATTTATCAATATTCAGAGCCGTGCGAAGCATTTTTTTTGGAATACATAATATACGTAATTTATGCACATGCATAACCGCGCACTGCCCCCTTGGTTGCTACAAGACTGTTTGTAACGCATGACTGAGCACTGGTCTAAGCTTTTGGTCCATTGGTCCCCATATTACCAAAATGTATAGAACTGAAATTCTAAGAAAGTGGTAAGACCAGATTTCTTAAATTCAGGTTGCAGCGTAAATTCGCAATTGCATCCATTAGGAAAAAAAAGTACGCTTGCAGCCAACGCCAATCTATCGATTTCGATAAAACTTTGCATAAATAATGAAATAAAGAAATTAACATAGTATGGAGTTGAATTTGAATTAACCAAAAAATTTACTATTTTTAACGTGCGGACTAGTGTGGCTCTAAAAAGTCTTTTCGAGGTACAGGGCAAGTGATGTCGTAGTTTTTTTTCTTGAAATTCAAGTATTAACACGAGCCATCGAGCACTTCAAAATCCCATTTAATTCACGGCACGTTCGAAACGTGCCGACTTTTTTAAGGGTTGAAAAAAGTGTCTTCGAAATAAAACCATATTAATAACTTTTACATCTAGGCCACCCTTTCCTACCACCTACACAAACGACGCCTCAACTGTGACTCAAAAATAAGAAAACTACATTTTTACGCATCATTGTTAACTTTTAGCAACTTCTGTCATGTTTTTCATAAAAATAATAATTATTAATAGATACATTGAATATTTAACAATAATTCATTGTATCCTATGCTACTTTCTGTTGAATAATGATATAATTTTGATACGATTCTTCTAATGTTTATCAAATTTCTATATGTTTAATAAATTTTTATTTGTTGAAGAAGTTTTCTTTCGAAAACTGTCCACAAATAAAATAAAATGAAACACATACAATTGTTTTTCTGACTGTATAAATTATAGAAAGATTATATTAACCAATTTTTAATTTTTTGAATAAAGTGAATTTGCTTAAACAATTTTTTTCCCAACAATATTTTAAAATCGTATTTTATAAATTTATCATAATACTGAATGATTTTGAAAAGCATCAAATTCAGCTAAAAGCTTTGTGTCATTGTTTAGGGTCCATATCATGTCACATGTGGTAAAAATCTCTGCGGCAAGTCACACCTGGGACATGTCACACCTTCGGCATGTCACAACTGCGGCATCTCACATCTTTCTCCTGCGCGGAATTTTTCACGGTAAAATTTACATTTTTGTGCGATCCCTCTTATCCAAAAATTTTTTATGTCTAAATAAAAATGGCAAAACTAAGGCAAGTCTTCCAGGATTTAGTGTCTTCTCGGTGGCATTTCTCCTCCAGAAAAAATTTTCAAATCTATATTAAAATCTTAAAATTACGAAAAGCCTGCCGGCACTAATTTTCACATCTGAGACATCTCTTGTCCACGGCAAAAATCCCCATCAGCATATTTTCCACAAGAAAATTTTTTAAGTACTTCCAAAGATGGCAAAACTGCGGCAAATCTTCCCAGCGGCATCGCTTATGTATGAGAATTTTGTCACTACTTCCAAAGGTGGAAAAATTTCAGTAAGTCTCCCCAGCGGCATCTATGATTTTTGGGTTGGGTTTTTGTAAATAGCGGTAGTTTGTCTGAAATTGTACTTGGTGCATTCAAGAGCCAAAAATAAATGCAAATAGGTGTATTTTTTGTTTTGCAGAAATTGTTTTTCGCAAGGGGGTGGTTTTATTTTAATGGGGGTATTTTTTGGATTTTATTATTGCATTCGGGAGCCAGCATTTAAGTAGACAGATGGCGTTAGTATTATTCTGTTTTTTACTCATTACATGATACTTTCAAGTATTAAGCTTGAAAAGTGTCAATTATTGCAAATGAATTCAAAAAAATGCCTTAAATAAAAAGCACTCTGAGACACCGGAGGCTTCGAGCAATCGCAAGCATCCCATACTCACGAGGGGAAAGTCCAAGTAAGTACTTATATCAATTAAAAAGAAAATTTTAAATTAGGATTTCACGTGATTTCTAACCTCAAATTGAGAACATTTTTTCGCTGAATTATAAAGTTAAATATATTGTTATATATGTAATGATGTTTAAAAATTTTAGTTGTAAAACAAATATGACGGACGTAAATTAAAAAATATAACGTGTATAACCTTTGATTTCAGGCAACAAAAAAATTCACAGCACATACATGTACTGAAAAACAGTAAAAATTTTACTGGATTTTCAAAGTGAAACTTATTTTTCACGAAATTTGGTCGATAAATACAATTTAGACACATTCTTCTGCAATTTATAATTATTTATTTTAGTTACAAGAATTGTTTCAACTGCCCGTTTTGAATTGCGCGCCAACTGCGGCCAACCAGTGGCCGGCCCTATCGCAAGCGCAGTAGGTCCGAGACCTCGACTCTAGATGTAAAGGCAATGTCAAAATAATTAAACACAAGGTTGTCATAATTTTTTATGTAGCAAAATTGATAGTAGGAACGAGATTCTTATCGCAAATAATTTCTATAGTATTTTACGAAAACGCGCATACTACCTAAAAATGTAAGCATCGAGCAGACAGCTTTTCTACTTGAATATTGCCAAGATTGAAATCGAGAAGAAGCGATTAGTTTTACGTACTTATAACTCCTCGTTTTTATAAATTATATTTCTGTGACAAAGAGCGTGAGTTTATTCCTTGATAGTTTGTGTCAATATACCTGCACTTTAACAAACCCTTACATAAAATGAGCAATAATCATTGATGTCGTATTTGCTAACAAGTAAGTGACATTGTAGGTTTTCCTATATTTACAACTATAACCTCACTGATTTTATTTTATACCTATTTACACACAAAGAATCATGTTTTCATTCACAGCAAAAAAACTATTCTTTAATACCGTTTAATACCAATTTGCAAAACACAGTTCTTATTGAAATAAATTATTTATTATTAGAAAGCTTTTCATGTATACTACAAGGTAGTCAGATTAGAGTTAGAATTTTTTTTGTAAAGAGCATACAGCCATGAGAAAATCCTGTATAGGAAAACCTCGTGTTATTATCGGATGAAGAAAACACGAGGAAATAATTTTGAGTTTTAATTAGGAACATAAAGAGTGGCAAAGAATTGAAAATAAAGTAGGGCCAAGCCTGAGCCAAACTCGGCGATCTAGCCTGGAAATTAAACCCGGCCCTGGCCAGATTTGGCGCTTCATTCGAGAATAGCCCAGGCTAGATCGCCAGGCCAGGGCCTAGTTTTGCCAAGCCTGGGTCCAGTTTGAGCCATGACTAAATTTCTGCACGGGTACTAGATAGTGGTGACAATGGTTTTCGCAGGCCTTTCGTTTCGTCTGCATGTACGCTTATTATGCCTATGTTTGTACACGGAGAAAACGAAACGGGCGGGTGCGCTGTTTCACGCTTGCAACACACGAGAATGGGAAAATTGGTTGCCAAAATCGGATCACAGGCGTTATAGATGTGAATTACTTTCACAGTTGTACAGGCCGTGATTCTCGTTTAATCGAGCGATATATCGATACCGAAGAATTGAATGTCAACGCGTCACTGACATGACTAAGAAAATTAAGGTATAAGCCAATTTTGTAGGTATGAAACAATAACAGAAACATAAAATAATTTTTTAGTGATGGTACATTTTGTTTTATATTCTTCATCTAAACAAAATGTATCTTATTAAATTTCTGCAGCGCTAAATTAACAACCTATTAAAAAAAAATTTACATTTCATGTTTTTTATTCGGAAATGTTTATTAATGAAGACAAAACCATAATTAATTTTTTGGGAAATAAACATGAAGCAAAGGAATCGACTTTATCCAGTAGGGTGGTTCAAAAATGCATGGAAAAATTGTTTTGTATGCTAGAGGGAAATGAAAGGGACTTCGGCACAGACCCGCGCCAGTCTGGGGGTGCGGCAGGGACTCGATGCCTCCT